>MNPL01006001.1:0-13507 GCA_002081605.1 Tropilaelaps mercedesae
TATATATATATATATATATATATGTGTGTATGGCTTCAAAGTGGTTGTGGTTATGCATTGGTTTATGCTTCAGGTGGTTACTTACTTTGCCCGACGTGGACTTTTCGCATCCAGGGGTAAATCTGCGGGGGTTGAGAGTTTCCACCTGCGCCGGTAGCTGCCGTAGAGAATTTGCGCTCCTCGGCGGCCGTGAGGCCCGGAGACGGGGACCGCGTCTCTGGGCTGCTTGGGCTCTGCGTGGATGATGCTGAGAGGTCCTGTGGGGACGCCTGCAAGGGGCGTCGGAAAGTCATTAATAAATATTCTCTCAGTCAACAAACTAAACGTAAAGGAGACCTATGCAGCGCAACAAACTGCCTGAGCGAAGTTTACCGCTCGGGATTTGTTTCTTTAGCCTAGGGAATTAGAACTAGATAGGTCGATTAGCACATAATGCAGCTCTGGGTAAGAAGCGGTAATTAATGTAATAGAACTTTATTTCGCTAATCAACATGGCTGCATTCTTCGTCCAATATCCTCACTCCAACCGTGAGGGCTCCGTGCTGCCGGTGATGAGAGGATCATCATAAGAGAGTCATAAGAAAGTCATAAGAGAGTCATCCCTACATTCGACATTAGCTCTGCTCTCCAGCTGAGACGGGAGCTGGCAAATCTAGAAGAAAACTCAAGTCATATATGTCCGGATTCAACGACGCTACAGCTGAATAAGAGGAACACACGACATAATCGCCGCATTATTCGGACCAGCTTGCGTCAGCTTAGTTTGCTCTCTCTCTCGCTCCGAACGACAACTTTTACCAACTACGAAAGTGTTCTCGCTAGCCGTTCTCGGTGGACTCGAGCTTCAGGTGGTAAAATCATGTTTTTGGGAACATGAATGCATCTATATCGCTGGCGAATAATCTTCGTGAATGATCCATTGGCTGAAATGCATGAATAAAATATATTCAATATGGCTAGCGACGTTCGGCATACGATTCTTTGTTATATCGATCAGCTTCTCATTATTACTGCAACGACTATTCGTAGAGACAGGCAGGGTTCTCGTTATGTTCTGCTCGTATTATTATGCTATCGTTGCTTGCTTGCTTGGTTGCTTGGTTGCTTGGTTGGTTGCTTGGTTGCTTGGTTGCTTGGTTGGTTGGTTGCTGTCTAGCGCGTTCGACCAGAGGGGCTAGAGGTTAGAGGATTTGCGGATTTTGTCTCGGTTTAGCCAGACAAAAAGGGTATCGTTTTCGATTCGTGTTTTGTCCTAGTAGACGGGCCGTTCTTTCGCGTGCTGCCTACTACGAACGGAGTGGCTACATCGGTGTCACTAGAAAATACACTCCCTCCTGGCCACGAATTTAGGTGGCAGCATTTCTATAAATGGCTAAGCAGGAGAAAACACGGAGCGAGAGAGCGCGCTAAGGCAAATGGGTGAAGCAAAATTACGCCGGGTAGATCAACATCGTCATGAAAATGCTGAGCACCAAGCGGGAAAAGCAACCGACCAGAAATCTCCGCCGTCAGCGGCCCCGTCTGCAGTTGTGGCTGGGACGGTTTCGTAGGGGAAGAAGGAATTGATCGGCCCGGAGACCACAGCGGGCCACGGACGAGAAGGACCGAAGGAATAAGCCTATGGCAGCGAGAGGATGGATCAATTGATGGTTCGTTTGGTAATCCAGGCGGATTTTTAGCAGCGCTCGGGTCGCTATGTTGGCGAAGAGTTATTTTTTGGCGTTCACATCACCACCGGCATCATCATGACCAGCAATAACATATCATGACCGGCAACATCATGGTGTTGTTCATCTCAGGCGACTTCACCTGACTCAAAATTGACTCGACGGCTAAGAACGGATGAGAGCCACAGGGCAGAGGGCCCGGTCAGTTCCTTGGGCCGCGTCCACTCGTCGTCTATACCAAAGGCGAATAGAGAATCGCCTATGTCAACTGCTCCATTGGTACTATTCTCCTCGTCATACATGATCTATGATGATACTGCGTCCCTCGCCTGCTTCCTCGCTGTCTAGTGGGTGCACCAGTAGTATGTATGCAGCACACTGTAACGACACACTCATAATATATCTTGTTGGCTATAGGCATCGATGCGTATGTGAGCGCATACATGGGTAGGTCAAAAGAAGAGGAAGCAGCTTTCTGTCTCGTTCTATCCTACACATTCTGTGCGTAATCCTACAAAGGCGTCGATGACGCCAATGAGTAAATACGACAAAGTGCCGGTTACAGCGGGAGCATCAGCATGATCAACGCCGAACGGCAACATCAACGAGCGGAATAGACAGACAACGGTTTCGCTGGATTGGTTGCCAGCGAGACAACGCAGTCAGCTCCAGTCAGTTATCTCCGACAGGCAAACCAGCTCTCAAGGCGGCAGCAGCAGCAGCAGCAGCAGCAGAATAGAACAGCACAGCACAGCACAGCACGTTCCTACCAGATGGTAATGTTATTCGGCGCGCCAGCTCGTCGAATCACCATGGTAACACCGGCCGGCCGGCCGGTCGGCGGCATGCCAACGACATTCGTACTGCTGGATGGCCTCCACTGGCAGCAGTACCAACGACGACGACGACGACAACAGCAGCAACAACAACAGCAGCAGCAACAACAACAACCAATCATCAAGCAGCTTCGTTATCAAGGTCTAAGCGAGAGCCGTCGACGATCCACTTGAGTGTCGTCAGAGCAAGCAACGCGTTCGCTGGTAGCCTAACTATAGTCAACTTGAGACTGGCGTCGCACTCAAGCCGATGGCTATGCGACGACGAAGAGCGCCGCCACACGAGGGAAAACAAGGAAAGGGGCCAATTTACATGATTTACGCGTTAAATATTGCGCGTCTAGCCCACGATGTCTACAACGACGACAGTCCTGTACTGGTAACACGATTCGCCAACGCAAGCATATTTATAGTGTAGGTTTGTACGGGTGTATGTCCGAACTCGAGATGAATGAATCGGCATAGCGGTGACAGCAACACGTCACTGAAGAAGTCGTTTTCGACGTGATAAAATGTTCCGCGCAATAGCGCACCGCGCAGGGGAGCCACACTCATGTGCGCCCCCTTGTGAATTCGGCGTTAGAGTGATAACTCATTGGTATCAGACACAGTCTTTGTTTGACAGCGTCCCTCTGACCCGATCCGCCTTTGGAAAGAAACCGCATGAATGAGTTTCGAAGTCTTGTCGAGCTTTCTGCTTAGTTTGTGATCGCAAGCTTTTACTGTTATGTTATGCGTTTGTTGTCAGGCCGCTTGAAAACGTTTAGGTAGCCGAAGTTCTACGTCATTGCTTGTTTTATGTTGGGGCCTGGTGCTATTTTTGTCGGGGCTTATGCGGACTACAGGAACAACGTCGGAGTGTCGCAGGAATCGCGTTAGATGCAAACGATATTATAGATTAAATTAGATAGAATGAAATAGAATATACTATATTGAAAGTGTTTGAAGAAACAAAACCCAAACGTTATCAAACTTCAGTTTCATGTTCTATATTTCTTAGCAATTCGTATCGTGCGCGGGTATCTGGTTTAATATGAGCGCAGGGAAAATGCATCGATTAAAACGGCGTAGCCAAAAAATTCTGATTGCTGATACATTCTATGTACTCAGGGTATTGTATGATTAGTGAAAAAAAAATCTGTCTGTCATAGTCTGCGGTCATTTCGTGTGCACGACTGTTCACTAAGCATTTTCAGAGAATTGCTCGAACAGTTTTTTTTTTTCATTTATTTTGTCCTAGTGTACACTCAGCAGCGACTCGGAGCACAGCATCCAAAAGTCACGTTCGACGACAATCACGTGCCAGATACGTTTACAGATAATCGGTGAACCGCGACGGCTTGTTTTCCAGCTATTTCTGAAACGAACTTTGCCCCAGAGTCTCCGATACAGGATGCATACAAAGACATGGCAGCTGGGCGGTAATAAGAGGATAATTACGAATCAAATCAACTCTCCCAGTTCGCAATTCAATGTTAGCGCTGTCTCAAAACCTACTTGAATGGCAGCGCAATCATCATTAGACGACGATTATCGTCATTCTTCGTGTCATCGTGATTGTAAGACGCACCAACTTCCAGAATATATATACACATCTATATGTTTACAGACGTTATGTTCCGCTACGCCCCTCCTATCAAATGAATAATAACCTAATTGCTTTATAAGGGCTTGATGATGTGGCGAATATTAACGAATGATTACTATTAACTTATTCCGGCTGTATATTCATCCGACTAAACTGATACGGGAGCAACGGCATGCCGATGACATGCAACTAATGGCATGGCAAACCATCATCCTCGTCATATGTTGGGCACGACAGAGGATCACATGCGAGTGTGCACATAATGCACGCGCAATACTCGAAAGGTTTATCGACCATAATGAGTGTTTCTGTATGATTAGTATTTTTCGATTTCGAGCGAATTGATTGCATGTTAGCAACAGGTACAGAGAATGGCTACCCGAATCTTGCACAGGCTACCAATATCCATATGTTTTATAGTAATAGTAGTAATTTGGGCGTGTAATTTAGAAATCGGTCCAACGATAACTCGTAATAGTGGGACAATTTCGTTCCTCATTTATTACTCGATCTCATTTATCATAATTAGCTAACCGACAAGTTACACCTGTCACTTAGTGCACTTAGTGGCCTAGAAGCAAGTTTTGTAGCTCCAGCATTGCACTAATCACAAGCAATTTTTACTCACACATGCGCTAAAATTTCACTCACACACACACACACGTTTCCACCAACGTTCAATGTTCGCTCAGACGAAGAGCGAACTTAATTTAAGTAGAACATCAACAATTGACAGCAGTTATTTGCCACACACATACATATTTAACAGAAACCGTGTCCGTAATCAGTGTAATATAGCTGTAATGTGCGAAAATATATAGAGCTCGACGTTCCGGTCGATGGCCAACCTTCTCTCTAACGTCGTTCGTCATTTCTCATCAGGGTAATCTCCTCAATCGTTGATACTACTTCTAGTTGATCCGCATTCGAGGAACACAAATCCGACTGATATCGTATGGCAGATAGCGTGGAGATGTTCAACAGAAATCCCATTTTGAGAACGGACGACTATTGGCAGGATTGAGAAAATTAATCGCAAACGATTTCTACGTCTCCGCAACTAAAGTGAATGATAATAAAATGTGTCTGTAGCTGATTCTGCTCGTCGATGACGGCACTTGATTTCTCGGTCGAAACATGAAGATACAATGAGAAATGGTAGAGGTAGAAAATTATCGTTTCGATCAGTATTTATGGTCACCTGCAAACAACAAGACTGTGCATGCTTGGATCGCACAAATTAGAACGCAATGTGTGTATGGCACATTGTTATAGAGCTGAATGTGGCGCTTTTACATTGTCTGTGAGAGGTGCACGCATCATAAAACGATAATCGAAGAACAATGTTCTTTTAGGTGTAGGCACTTCTTTATTGTGATGCTGGAAAAACCAGTCTTCGTTAGCAATTATCACTTTAGTTTAACCTAGGTATTTGAAGGCTGGTTCTCAGCAGCCAACCTACAGCCGCAAGGCGAACACATGTTTGACACGTTTTTTCCCTGCTATGAGGGTTCTTGTGGAATGCTTTTATAATCGCTGTCATAAGCGTTTTTATAAAAACAACGATATAGCATCGCTTTGCAGCAAGTGTTTGACATTATTATATAAACGCGACAGGCACCTTCTTAGTAATTAGAATACTCCGCTAAGGATTTTTAGTGCAGTATCAGGCGTATCTGATCCTCAGGGCTGGTGTGAAAGAATATCGAGTAATGAATAAATTACTCACTTGAGATGCATATGCAATGAATAAGCAAATAAATTGTTCATATGTCATATCGGCAATCAACCAGTGGTGTAGTAATTTATAAACTTGGCAGAAGATTATGTTGTACATTTTTTGGAAGGCGCTACCTTCAACTGTCAAGAGCATCAAGGGCCTTAATGTTCTTAGAGTTATGATTAATGGATCTTAGCAGGATCGGCGTTCGTTCATGATCGAGATAGAATAACATCAACATCTCGTAACATGATGACGGTGTTGGCTCGGATCTACAGCATGTTATGTTTTTGTTCATGTCCATGGTTATGATAAATAAGTACTTTTTTCTCTTTCAGAAAATAATACCACAATCAACCATTTCGTCGCCTAGACGTATACCCTCAGCCTCGTTCACTAAACAAGCTGGCTTGATAGAGCAAATACGACACCGCGATGTTATAAAAGGTAGGTAACATGGTAGATAACGTGGTTCTCAACAAGTTGCCAATCGTAGAAAAACATATCCGCACTAAATAATTTCTTAAGCCGTGATGCAACACACCGCTAAATACTATGAAGGTCAAATAAGCTTCTCTTTAGAGGAATAGGGGAGACCTTCAGAAAATATTGCCATTACTGAGTTTCGTAGATTAAAGTTTACTTTCCCCAGGCTCTTCTTCTGCTCCACATGTATTGCATAATCGTCAATGGGCAAGATCGGCAGGAGGTACGCAACTTTTCCTAGCAGAAAATGGTCAAGCTTACGGACTGGACAAAACAGAGAACAGGAACGAATACGTTCAGGCATTTACATAAACGGACATAGCTATTGATATTCGTGGTCACCCATTTTCTGCCGTGTTTCTCGACGGCGTCCCGCCAGAGGATCGAGGCGTCACTGCTGTGTAAGCTAGATCCATTATGGTGAACTTCCACCCTCAAACGAACGCTACGATATGCACACAAGTCGAAGGTTGCAGTCTAACCAAGAAAAACCTCAGCGAAGCGCAAGATCTTCCAGTCATTTGTGGATTTCTTCGGTACAGATGTTTTAGTTCATCCCGATCGCGATTTCCCGCTGAAACAGCGGCAATGCGGTCGAATCCGTCTTCTCAGTGAGTAGCCACATTCGAATAGGACGGAACGGAATACAACTGATGCGATTCCGAGTTCTGCACGATGATCAACAAATCTAAGAAACCACAACCTGCCACAGCCGCTCGAGGCCGTTCCTAGTCAGGCGAAATATCATTGAATCATGACCGCGCACAGAATATCGCTACGGCTAGCGAACTGGCGTCCGTTGTTTCGTTCTGCAGTCCATTTCGCACTCGTCTTTTGTAACCACGAGTCACGGCTGGCTGAGACGATACATCAACGACGGACGAACCAAACTTCGGCAAACCGTCCACAAACCAAAGCTGATAGCCCTTTCAGTTTGACCTCTCCGATGACAGACTGCAGCAGTCTACAAGGTCTGAAAGCGCTCAGGCGCTGTTGCTGGCGTTTGTCTGCTAACCGCCGGAATCTCGCGGTTAGCGCACCGTAGGGGGCGGCCCCAGAGCTCGACGGGTTAAGATCGTCAGGTCGCGAAAGCTGTACCAACCACCACGTCGCACATTCGGCGTCAGTTGTGCTACAAGCAGAAGTTCCACTCTCCACTGTCCCATGATACATAAGACTGGATGTGTTACTCCTGTATCGTGCCACCGTAGGCATTGTGAAACGAAAAACATCCGAAGGAAGAAGGCCCGCTTAGCTGAACCAACCTGGCCGCTCGCACAACGCATACGCGCTGTCGGGGTTTGATTCACAGATGCTCTCATAGATATAGGCGACGCACATCAATTTGACGCATATACTACATACGCACATATGCGTGTAGTACATATATATATATATATATATATATATATATTTTATACGCCCACACGGCGGCAACACAAAAAGTCACTTGGGGCAACAGATCTGCAGCTATCTCTCACTCCACTGGATCGGCTGCGTTTTCCATGTAGGCCAAATCTACATTTTCGAGTTGAGAACATCTATATCCATATATATACACATATGTATGTACAAAGAGAGAGAGAGAGCGAGGGAAGAGACTGTTCTATTATCTGCACAACATCGTCTTATCGTAACTTTTTAATGAACTTAAATATGGATCAAAATGCAACGCTCTTAGTGATTCAAATTGATCTTAGCGACTCCGCTTGGACCACTCAGAACTTCAAGCGAACTACAGGTCATTGCAAAGTCCTATCCGAATATTATATAGCACATAGCTGTGCAGTGGCTTTCCGTTCATTCACCTCCATGGCAGATGATTGATTTAGATATCGGCTCGGTTCTCCATTTAGATTGAGACATATCAATATCGTTTAAGTGCCCCAACCAAAATCTATCGCTGGGAGATAATAATACATGCAGAGTCTTCCTGCTTCGAAGGCTATCAGGCTGCATCACATCGCAAAGTCATCACCATTAAGGGAATTAGATACGCTTTCGTCATCAAAACTGCCACTGAACGATGTTCTTCTACCTTATGCGGCACAGGACAGCAGCTTCTGCTAGCTGTCGATTGATGGAGTAAGCATCGAACATAAGCACTTTACATAGTATAACAGACTGTATAACAGGCAATATCGCTCGTTGATTGCGAATTCCAACGGGAAAAAGAGGAAGGCTGAAGACTCTAGGCCCAAGGAACGCGCACATCAGTTTACGGAGCCAACAGAAATTGAAAACCTCACAAAACTCGGCTGTACAGTTTGAGATCTGCAAAATATGGAAGTCTTATTCTAATTCGAATGTCTTTATTCATTGGTAAGAATTTACATCTCTCCTTGTGTAATGAAAAAATTTCAAATAAATGGGTCGATGCAATTTTCAGCTGCAAGTCATTGTTGCTATTCAAAAGATTAACAACAACAACAACCACCGAACAGAGTGACCGGCCCGAGTTATTGATAGACTTAGGATAATTATGCAGACATGATATTTTTGCACTTCGTTTTTCTGGTGTACCGAGGAAAAACGGTTTTTTCATTCGAAAAATGCGTTACTTGTGCGTGAATAGCCCACCTCAAAATACTCAATTTTAGATCACATAGATTCGATTTTGAAAGCTATTGCAATCGAGTACGTTACGATGTTCGCTAACGTCCTGAAATCTATCATTGAAAACTGAACGGGAAAAACTAAAGAATTAGAAAATTACAACTCTATTCGGCATGGACGGCACTGGTCTGTGCTTTATCTGTCGCAGAAGGTGAATCGTTTGTTTGGAATAGATCACATAGGCTGGAGGGGTATGTTTAAAATAGGAGATTTTCGAATATTATTAATAGTCACAATAAATTAATCTGCGAATAGAACTAAATCACAACACGTACACTGCGTTTAGGTCTCTTGATAATACGCCAGTAAAATAAAAGAGGATCACAGTTACGGGCGGTCATTTCATATATTATTCAGTCATTAACCTTTGGCATTCGCAAGTTCGTTGTACCTTATTCGGTTCGACGTGGCATTTGCTCTCCTCTGGTGATTAATCGCCGACAAGGAGAATTGCTCCTTTTCATACCAGTGGGTGTATGAAATGATCAGTGCCAAATATAGACATCCTCGAAAAATGGACGCGGTCTTCTTCTTCGCGGCCTTCGTCTCTTGAGCCGCCATTCGGTTCGGTATTCGGTACAGGTTGGATGTAGCTTCAAGACGACTCTTCCCTACGAGATGAATTATGCCAATATTCCAGCCAGATCTCAAGTTGAGATAAACGCTTATTTATTCCACACGTACACTCAGTGTCCTTTGTTGTTACTTATGAAACACAAACATTTTTTGTAATAACAGGGCATGTCCACTACACGAGGAGCGTGACGTAGACTCAATATCCTGGCTGAATTGTGCACTTTACGCATCCTATCCGTAAAACGAAACCTTAAAAAAGTTCACAGAACTTCGTCCACTGACCGAAAATGACGGCACTGTTTTTCATTACCACAGCAAACCAATTTAAATGTACCCAATGGAGTGGAATTACTAGAGATGTCTTTGAACAGAATTATGAGGACAGCTCGTATGAATTTAAACGGAGAACGTCCAGCAGCCAAGACACATAGTGAAATTGGAAATGAACTAGTTGATGTCTTTGGCGCCGTTTATGACATCTATCCATTCGTTACCTAAAAAGTATATATATATATATATATATATTCTCTATCGATTTTGCTTCACTTGCAATAGCTTTCATGGGATGCAGGAATATTATGACAGTTTGGGACCATGATAAATGTCCTGGGCGGACTCTTCTCCCGCAGATATGTTTTTCAACAGTATGTGTTGCAAAGCTGATAAGTACGAAGTCAGTATTGTGCTCCACAGCGAAAAATGAGAGTAGGGCAGATTCCAGTGTGGAGGGCTTCTGCAAACAGACCAACTGTCGATGTTGATGCCGGGCTCTTTGTGGACTTTTTCCGCTTGAGAACGATGGCCACAGACCATAAAAAGGGCATATTCGAATATTTGATGCGATCTCATAGCAAAAGAAACTCTACCTATCTAAGTTTGACACATATGCAACAGTTACTGACTTCGTCAAGTCGCCGGAACAAAATGTCGCAATTATGCACATCTTCACACACGCATACGATCATGGAGCATTCATGGAGCACTCATGGCCCACTTCGTATTGCTACCTCTACGTCAATATGTTGGTTATTATTGAATTTTGGTACCCTACCCTGACCAAACTAGCGCAACGTATAATAATAACAATAATGTGGTTAGAAAGTGTTTCACCGTTGTTGTTCTGTATCGTGGCCGAATAATAATTATGTTCATACGTTTGATTCAATGCCCGCTGCATATTTATGTGAGTAGTATTGTCCTTGTAATATGATTCAAGTCAAATTCATGCAATTACACGCAGAACTTGAGACCGACTCCTGCCTCTTGATCACTTCCAATACGTTCGAACGGTAGGAATGACGCGCTACATAGCCCGTTTTATGACCCCACTTCTGAACTCACCGCGCTAAAAATAGCGACAATTTTCCACACGTGTCGTGTGTCAATACGGCTTGTCATGCTCGACGTATTGAGCCGCCGTATTAGTAATGACGGCCATGCGCTGACTGCAAATCATGACCGTAATTACTAATGTAAGATAATGGTGGTGTTACTCAAGGACGTATTACATCAGTGCGCATCAATTGCTTTTTATTTCTCTGACTCCTCAGCTGATGTAATTATGAGAGGCAATGTTGTGAGAAAGTGATGTTGTTTTCTAGCCGGGACTGCATTTAGCGGCATGGTAGTAAAGCCAAGTTAGCGTGTGGCTTTGCCTTGCGTGCATTTCTGTTCGACTCGACTGTTAGGCTCGACTTTGGCGCTGTTTTGCATTCGACTCGCGTCCTCATGGTGCGTAAGTGCTATGGCCAGTTGTATATATCTGGTTGAAGACAACAAGTGAAGATTGATATTTGAAAAATGGTTATATTCACCTGCTAATACACGACTCGTTCGCTTGAAGCCGCTAACCGAAGGAACGGCCCGAAGATAAGAGGGCCGTCCCTAGGGGACATCACCATTAACAGGCCATTGCTCCCTACTGCCCTAGCCGCAATCGAGAGTATAATTATAATGATTGTTGTTGTTACACGGGTGATTCATTATTGTCATTTTTCTTTTGTCCCGCGAAAATGTCCATTTTACGTACTCTACCAACAAGTGTATACACGTGCATAGTCAACATAGACGCTGGGCTGTTTTTAATTTGTCCTTTATGACATTTCTATTCGAGGTTGGTTCGCGATCCAATCAGTTTCTGCTGTCGCCAGGCTATCTGATTATCTTTGCGTAGCGGTGATAGATCATTTTGTCGGTCGGAAGTTTGTCGCCGACGAGCTAGGTTAGGTTCGACTCATGGTGAGTCGGCTGGTAGACGGTGTGAACTCGCGTTGTCACACCGTCGTCTAGATGAATGCTTGGCAAGGTCTGCCCTCAGTTCTGAAACTTATCATTTTTTTCGAGTTGGTAACCGTCCATGGTAGCTGTCGCTAGCTAACAGAACAAGTATCGCGTTGTTGTTGTTGTTGTTGTTAGGCGTTGTTGGCGTTGCCTTGCAGGTCTCCTCTGGCGTTGATCGACGGTTTGTCTGTCCATGTAGACGGTTCGTTGCTTGTTGGCCATCATTTTGCCCGTTTCGAGCCGGGTCGCGTCTCTCCAAGTGCATGCAGAATGTCTGTCGCAGCAGTCACCATTGGTTGTTGTGCCGCGCGACGCAATGGGAGAAAGCGACGGCTCAGTGGCTGGCTAGATGTCAGGTAGGAACGCATCGAGCTACAGCAAAACGGACAGCGAAACAATCTCTGAAGGCGCACACACACACAGCCCCAGCCATGAGACTAGCCCAGCCGACAGGCAAAGAGCTAGAGCTACATATCTGGCTAGCTGGCTGTGTATCTGAGGTCGCTGGACGAGCAAAGCGAGACGATCTACCCGCTCACCTCTGACAGACGAGAGGCACCGACAATTCGACCGGCCATAGCATTCACCGGCTGGTGAAACTAGTACCGACAACCGACGTGCCGAAGCCATCGAAACTGGGCAACAGCAATGGCCAGTCAGCCAGGTAGATAGGTAGGTAGGTAGATGGGTAGGTGGGTAGGTAGGTAGGTAGGTAGGTAGACACGCTCGCACAACGAGCACCAAACAGGGACATTGGGCGAACGAAGGTTGGTTGGCTGGCCCATTCGATCTCCCGTTTTGCTGTTGTTGCTGGTGCAGCGGACATCGTACATGGCTATACAATCGAGTAACAGAAGCGAGCCCCGGCCACAGCCACAGAAACAGAAGAAAACCGGCGCTGCTAGCGAAATGCCGCCGCGCCGTCTGCGTTTCTGTTCGGCAGGTAAAACGAACGTGCATAGGGTCGAATAGGAAATAAGGGATTCAAGATGCAGACGCCGCGCCAAATGCGCCAGCCACACAGACAGCCTAGCGAGCAAGGCTAAAAGCCCGTTGGTTGACGCCGGCGTTCGCTGAAGCAACGGCGAACCATCATCCAGCCGAACCGAAGCAAACGAAACCGGAGGCCGAACACGGCCAAAAGGTACGAATCAACCCGGCCGGCCGGCCGGCCAGCGCCGAGAGAAAGCGGCCAAGACCGACAACAAGCGAGAGAGCCCGCCCAAATCGGATCTGATCGGGGGGGACGAGGGGGGCGGGCGCCACCATCGGCTTCTGGTCGTGGCGGGAACCGGCGCCGTAGGCCTGTCTCTATCTCTCCGTCGTTGCTGTTCGCCTACTCGGTCGTCGGTGCCCGGTTCGTTTTGGCAGCTCGACCCTCGCGGATCTTTTTCTCTTCATTGTCACTCGCTGCCTCCTCCCGATGGCAGTCTCTCGTCGACGGGATATTCCTGCTGCTGCTGCTGCTGCTGCTGTCTTGATGGCTCTAGGCGATGCTGCTGCTGCTGTTGGCGGTAGCCAGCGTAGTGAAGAGGGGCCGGGCCTCCTGCCTTTTTCTCCTCCTCCTCCTCCTCCTCCTCTTCGTGGCGAACAGCCGCGGCCGGCCGGCCGGCCAACAGCGGACATTAGCTAGTAAAGACAGCGAACCGGGAGACAAAGGAAACAACTCTGGGGAAACAGCGCCGGCTAGCAGGTTCAGTTCGATCTCGTTCAGTCATCGGTCATAGAGTTATGGCGG
>MNPL01006004.1:0-15163 GCA_002081605.1 Tropilaelaps mercedesae
TATATATATATATATATATATATATATATATATGTGTATATATATATAGGCTGAACCTATCTTCCGACGTGTGCCGGACACCCAAGGTCCGCACACTTAACAATTGACGACTTCTGCAGCAACCCTCGTTGAACCCACTGCCGAAAAGTCGAACCGAAGTCCGCTACCGGCTCTGACACCGCCACTCAGCGCAACAGGGACCGACGATCGGCGCGTAGGCTCCTCCTCCAGGGTCTGACATCTCCCTCCTCCGAACCCTCGGCGAAGAGCCCGTCGCGGTCCGACGGAGCGAGCACCGCAAGACGTCCCACAAGAATCATGCGACGCTCATCCCCCATTCGTTCGACGGAGTGGACGGCGAGCCGGTGAATCAGAGGAGCTTCGGGCTCGTGGGAGCCGCTAGAGCCGCCGGAGCTGCCCTCCCCTCGCCGTCGGCTGAGCCGCGGTCCGCGAGGTCCGCGAGGTCTATCGCGATAGAACGACGACGAACCAGAGATGCGATAGAAGCACGGCCCGACGCTAAGACCAGCACGATCACGCGTTCCGCCGGGTTGCCAGCGGGTCGCGCACTGGCCGGCTTTCCAGTGGCCGTCTATGGACGACAGTTGTCTTCAGCGCGAGTCGAACTGGAGGTTAGGCGCTCGCGCATCCGATGCTGTGGCCATGACCTGGTGGTCGAAGAGGAGTGATCTGCGAAGGAGTCCGTTGCCGTACGCGGTCGAACAAAGCACAGCGTGTACTACGAATGTGTTGTTTTTCGCAGAGATGCTCGACGAAGTGGTGCCGAGTTGATGGTGAAATGTTGAAGGCGAATGTCCAACAATCGCGGTGACCTGAGCGATTCGACGAGATTGACCTGTGACGCGTCCGACAGCCTGCGATGGCTCCTAGTGATCAAGATTGCTTGCCGTAGTGGTCAGAGATCTTTGATCAGCCGACCGGAAGTTCGGCTGGGTCGAAGCAACGCCCGGCGGGTGTCGGTCTGTCCGGGGCATGTGCGTCTCCACTGTTGACAAGACGATATGTCTGTCTATCGGCAGAGCAGAAGCGGAGTCTGGTGCGCGACTCGGAGTTGTGCGGATTGGGCGCGCGGCGTTGACGTTGCGAAGTACAGATGTGAACGGGGCCCTGGCCCGTTGAAGGATTGGTGATGAGTGCCATCAGCTGGGTGGAGGTCATTCCCCGGAACTTCGCGGCGATGACCTAGCGCTTGGCGGTGCTTCTACGCTATGGACGAACGCTGCCGCCCGCTGGGCTTCTGGAGCGCGATGTCTCCCTTTCAGGCTGTCTCTCCAGCGTCGGGTACGTTATTAAGCAAACGTCGAAGCGCGGGTCGAACCTAACGTGAGCACTCGTAGTGACGACGCGCAAGTACGACGCCTTGTCGATCATTAGTTCGATTCTTTCGTTGTTTGTATTCGTGATGGACAAGTGCCCATGACTGTGGGAAACGTAGCACAGCTGGCATTGGTCAGCCGCCACTCGATGGAGTAACGTCCTGAAAAGCGTCATGAATTCCACCAGCCAGTGGTTTTTAGGGTACCTAGAGCGATAGAGTGTAACCTTGCACTAGATTAGGCCAGTGAGCTACTGTTATTGCCTTCCATTCATCTGGAAACGATGCCAGCAAATGTGGGGCTGCGCTTGGACGTATGTCTTGCTTATACGATAATGACCAAATCCGATTGGCGAACACACACAGCGAATACATCTCACCTGCAATAGACTGCGCACTGCCTAGAAGAGTAGGCCGAAAAGTGCGGTGTGCTGATACTTGTACCAGGGGTAGGCAAACAACGTGATCGCAACTGAGCGTGTTTTGAGATGTATCAAAAGAAAAACACATTCACGTAAGACAGAAACCACATGAAAACGTTTCGAGTTCGCAGACATCCGAGAGTTTTCACGTACACGCATTGTTGCTGCAGTATTTCCAGACCGATCTGAAAGGTCGGCACTTTCCATATTGACACGACGACACTTCATGCGTCGAGGTGCATATAATGAGCGTGCCGGCACTTCGGCTAGTCACGGCAGAAAAGTAGAGCAGCCATTGGAGCAATTGGACAGACCGAAGCTGAGGTCGAGGGCAGATTGAACGAGAACGACGGTTCTGGGCAAGACGTTACGGCGACGCGAGTGACCGCCAAGACACGTTGCTGCATTATCGTGTCAAATCGTTGTCGCATACATAAACGCAACACGCAACACCTCAACACGCAACATTTGCCCGCACTGTAGTTTGATAGGGGGGGGTCATGTCTGAAACGAATCTGAAGCAAGTTGGTTTGAGTGTACATTGGGAAAGACTACATGCGCTTAGAGAGACATAGATTAAGTGAAATGACGAAATCATTGCTAAATATATGTGATTTGGATTTGATGACGAAATCGATCTAGTGTGAGTTCAACGACGAAATGAGCATACCTTACGTCAGAAAACAAAGTCAACTTGAATCAAGCAACATGACGAAACAAGTCGATGACGAGATGACGAAGTCCACTCACATTAAGTTAGATGACAAATCAACTCAAAATTGAGTAACATGGCTGAATCAATTGAGCTAAGTCACAGGACAAAATTAATTTACATGAGATTACATGACGAAATTACCCAACAGTGCTGTTACGATCGTCTTTTTGTGAACCACTCGTCGCTATAAGTTGGCACTAGGTGGCACATGTTCGAACTGGACAAGATCAAACCCAGACGCATAGACATTGATTACGGGTTGGCCTGTTGCAGGCACACCGCAGGTCACTCATTTAGGCCACGAATTATGGTTACGCAGGCGACGCGCCACACTGTTCGAGTGACGATAGCTGCTGTCGGCGCCGGGTACCGACCAGCTCGGCACGCCTCTCATCCGTTATCGCTTTGTCGGGCTTCCTCAACTATCTTTATGTTTGCAAATGTCTGCTTGCGTCTTCCGGACTCAGCTGATAGCACCGTCGGCTTGACGAGGGCTCCTCGTTTGACCACGCCGAGCAATAAAGTTTGGCCAGTTCCAATCGAGATTGCCGTCGTTGTCGTCGACGTTGCATTAAATCAAATCTCTATCAAATAGAGCCATCAAAGCTGGCGCACTGCTTTTCACTCTGGGGAAGCGGTCTGGATAAGCGGTGGACGTGTTCGCCAGAGAAGATGTCCGATGCCACCCAAAATCTACCCCGGACCCATCGATAACTCCATCGATTTAGTCCTCTTTCGTCGCCTTTTACGAGGACACGAAAACGCTCGCGCCCCACCAATGCCTGCTCGCTGATTATCGCCCCGTTCCGCAACGTACAGACACGTAGCCGTGGGTACACATTGTATTTACCCTTTTAATTACATCTTTATCGCATCTCGCCAGTATTTCCGGCCAGTGTACGCAGGCCCTCCGACGTCCGTCGGCCGCTATCAGCGGCCGACGCCAAACCCGTCAACCGACGCGAACCGGCCGCTTTCTTTCAGCGATTAGGGAACGAAAGTCCTTAGGAAGATAGCCGTGCAGGGGGTCAGGTAAACGGGGAAAGGTAGACCAGTTTTTTCCGAGGCCGACCAACTCGGGTTCTTGGCGGCGCTAAGAACAAAACATGGGGCAAATCGGCCCCGATGGGGCAGGAATTTTCGCTATCCCTTTGTGGTACTTTCCGATTCAATGCTAAACAGGGTGAGCAGCTAAAAAGCATGGTAGAGAAATAGCGGAAGTGATGTATTTGGCGGATAAGAGAGACACACACAGACAAAAAAACAGAAAAGAGATACGTCGCCAGGGAAATATTTTTTCAAATTTTTTCCAACTTTTAGATAGTTAGTAATAGGATCTAGTTTTATTAATACATCTGGACGTTTTGTGATCGCATTTCGACTCGTATGTGCCGCGCGGAATTCGAACCGTACCGCCCCAAGCCTCCGGCGTCAGCCCATGGGCCGTCCTGGCAGACTAATTAGCATTGACTTAGAGAAAAATTATGTATTTTTGTCCGAAATTTGGCAGAAATCGCTCATTCCTTATACATTTTTATTCCAGACTTTCAAGCATTCGACTATGCGTAAATATCGCCTTCAAAGAGGATGTTTTATAAGGTACCACATTTTCTCTAACAACTGCGCGGGCATTGACAGCGTCATCGCTAGATGACAAACGCGACGTCGTGAACGTTAAATATCGGTTAACAATCAGCCTCGTTGAAAAACGCTTTGATGTCAAACCCAAGTCGATACCCATGTCACACATGCAAAGAAACAAACACGTATACATACACACGCACGCACACACACACACATATGCGGCGACTCCGCGGGCACACTTCCCTGCTGACGAAATTCATTTATTGACTAATAGCGACGTCAGCGCGCGACTCATCGGATAGCAGCGAACCTCAGAGTAGCTTTCATATCAACCGTGTTCCTAATACCATCGTGCGCTAATAGCCAAGTGTTGAGCCCCCGCCACGTAGTCCACGTCGGAATACAGCGACTTGAATTCAATACTCGCACTCAGACATCGCACTCGTCCGATCGTAGTGGAATGCAATACAATTCTACTCATGAATAAATGCACTGTAAAGCACCCGCACCAGCCGATCGGCCATTGCGCTGACGTGGCTGTGCGATGTTATTGTTGTGATGCTGTGATTTTTGCTGTCGGAGTTTGGGTCTGTACTCGCCCGCGGCTGGTCCGTATTCAACGACGCGGATGAGTCCTACCGCAATGGCCACAATGCCGCCGTTTCGTATGAACGAGCGCGGACGACGGTATCGATGGGTGTCTATTTTTAATTTTCTACTTTGCGAAAATCGATTACGACCAACCTATCCGAACTGTTCTAACTAGAGAGAAGCAGGAATTCGTCGCGGGCATTTTGCAGAGCGATTATCCGTCCTAGAACATCCGTACGCGGCACGAGCTCATGAATACATGACTCAGCATGACGCAGACGCTCAGCCCGTCGACGCTGATACCTATGACGGATCCTACGACCTCAAACTCCCCATATGTAATTTCTCCACGGACTCTTGCGTCTTTTTTCCTTTCTACCAAAAGTGCCCGACGGAGAAAAACGTAATATACATATATATATATACATATACATGTTCATATATATATATATATATATCAATATAGACGGCCTTTGTGTATGCCCAACCCATTTGTGCGGTTTGCAGAAGAAGAGATGACATTTCCAATACTCGTTAAACATATCGCCGCTGTTAAAGGCTCGCGCACGTCGACGAAAACGAAGAAAACTTTCTGATGATTTTTCAAAGGAATCTGGGCGTGGAGATATCCAGGCGGATGGCGCTCTCAGATTTTGCAGATTTGAATTTAAGTCTCTTCTCCGTCGTTCTTGTTACGTTTTTCTTCTTTGTTTTATTAGAAAATTTATTGATACGAGATAGTGATTAATTTCGCATGGCGGAAAACGCCGAGAAGCAAGGCTCCGCCAAGGGAGTGTAAGATTAATAAATATTCCGGATAGCCGACTGACGTTGTCATTTCGCTGCAGAAGTCTCAGAAAGGAGCGGTCCAGGGCTCAGCGTCCGTTGACAATGCCACGACGTCGGTATTTCTGGTTTCAATGTAGATTTCTACATGGAGACAAACGGCCTGCCACCGAAAGTGCGCCTGCTGCCCCTTGTCAACGATGCTATCGCGACATAATCAGGCTCGCTTGAGTCTGGCGGCCACAGCTGACGGGAAAATCTTTCATAGAAAACGCTCGAAAGCGCACGTCAGCAGTGTACGAAAGGTTATCGCCATGCCAACAATACGGCAACAGTGTTGTTGCCGATTCGGTATACGAGCGCGAATCGCAGTGCCACCGGGAATACGGAGTAGTTTCTCTGCTGGGTGGCTACGGACGGAACGTGTTTCGTACCCGTGAAGCGTCATGTCGATTCCGACAGTGTACGCGGGAAGCTCCTAGCACAAGGCGTTCTTCGAACGGCGCGATCTATTCGCGTTTCTGCATCGTAGTTGGCATTGGATAGCCAACCCCCATGTGACAACAGGTCGTCCTGAGTGACTCGCGGCGGTGACTTCGTCGGTCGCAGCGTTTTTTTTTTGCCCGTTGATGAAAATCTTGCATTTTAGAATTCCATCCGCTAGCGGCAATGGTCCAGTAGGAATATTAATGGTCCATTTATGCGTGAGGCTTTTAAATGAGTTCGTGGCGTCGCGCAACCAATAGATTTGTCAGAATTGCAATGCGAATTGCGGTGCGGCTGCGTTTACGCCGTGATGACGGCCCGAGTCAATTGTGACCTTCCTCTTGTAGGCTAACGCAGGCCTGCCTGCTGCCTGCCTACCGAGCGTGGCAGTCCAGGTATGCGGCATATTTCCATGCCAGTCTCGGAGAATAGGACCGTCGAGGCGGCGCAGGCCGTCCTTATGTACGCGTTCGAGAATAACCCTACAGCCAGCCGGGGGCTGACGACCCGGATGAATGCACTACGAAGTTCAGGGGGGCTCGGGCCCTCTGCGCAGTCTCTGATGGTCCGTTTGAATCACACCGGTCGCGCACACGCAGTTTTGCCTGTGTGAAACACTCGAGTTCCTGCGTTCTCCGACAAGTGGGAATTGAAAAAGGCAGCCGTGTTTGTCCGTTGAGTGAGCAAGTGTTGGTCTCGGGGTCGGAGGTAGTAAATAGGTCTAGCCGAGATTCAACAGCTCCGGACGCGTCCTCGTCCATCCGGCTTAGGCTTAAATTGGTCCTGCAGGCCGGCTGGCCGGTTCTTTGAGTGGATTTAAAGGGGCGTTGTACTCGGTCCCGTCATTTCTGCGGCCCGGCCCGCTTTTCTTCGATGGTTGGTTTGGCTGGCGCGCGTCCCAGGAGTTGACGGCCTCCTGCACAGTGCTGACGGGAAACGAATAGCCGTGTGATCGCACTGCAACGATAGAGCAGGAAAGTTCAGCGTTTGATCTGATTTTGCTCGGACGCACGTCTGAGGTTACGATGCCTCATTGAAATGCAGGTTGATGATGACTTCCACCCGTCTGCCTCATCTTCTGTTGGATCTCTATCTCGTATTTGTTTTGTCTTTTCTACGAATCGCTCCCAGAAGCGTCGCTGTGCCCGGCATCTCTAGCTTACGGTGATTTTTCACAGTTATTCCTAACTCTTTTTCCTTAACAATAATAATAATAGCAGTCATAAATGCTTCTCTTGACCTTTACACACACACACATATATATATATATATATATATGTAGAAACGTTAACAATATTAATATATAAAACCGCTTTTAAATCTATTTTTACAGGTAGTAGCACCTATTGGATATTTTCGCCGAGGTTAATGTACAGTAAATGTATTGGCCGCCGTACAAGTGTCTAAAGACATTCGCGCGCGCACGCGCTCGAAATAGATTGTAACAAAGACTGCAGCCAAGTCCTCCATCACTACTAGTGGATTGTGTCTGTGGGCTGGCCGTATCTCCAGTGCGAAGTGGCTGAGTAAGCCGGGGCCATATCGATGCTGTTGCTGGCCAGCAACAGGTGGCAGCGCCAACAACGGCCGCGTACCAGTCTGGCCACGATCTCCAATGGCCACCTCGAACATGTCGATAGGCCGCGCCCGTACAGTCGTATACGGCTGCTCCTTTGTATGGCGCACACGTCCCTCACTGCAGGTATTCGCGCATACCGGCTCGATTCGATTATATCCATGTGCCTCTGCGGTATCGGCCAACAACCGGCCTTGGCGGTGGCCGTTCCGCTGGCAATTTCACTTTCTCGCGCTTCTGCCCGAGACACTTTCCAGAGCCACGGCGCATGTGTGCGCCGTGTCCTCCTCCGTCGCTGTAGCCGCCGAAGTGGCGGCGTCGCTAGCGCCGGAAGCCGCTCCAGAAGCGGAGTACCGCAGGGCTCCGGCGGTCGGTGGAAGCCGGCCCGACCGACCGGCGTCGGAGTGATTGGCGCTCCGGCCGTCGGCGCCAAACGTTTTGACGCCAGAGAGACCCGGCACCAACACACCACGAACTGGCCGTAATAGACGGCGCCCTGGCGTCAGCTGGCGCGGCTCATCGGCGCCAGTAAATAACAACGATGAGGAGAACAACCACAACAACAACAACCTGCAACACAACGACGGCGACGACGACGACAACAATAATAACGGCAACAACAACAACAACGAAGGAGGCGACGACAACAGCAGCAGCAGCGTCAAACGACGTTTCTTAGGGCGCCGCTGTTCGGGCGCGTATGTCGTCATGGCTCAACGGAGCCACCTCGCCAGGAACAGTCGTCGTCGTCGTCGTCGTCGATTAGGCCAACAGGACCAATACGTAGGCCAGTCAGTGTCCACGAATTCTCGTGGCGATCACCTAACGGCCAACGCTTCTGGTGTCGTCGTTCTGAGCGACAGAGACAGAGGCCTCCGCGTCGTTGTTAGAATCGAGTTTCGAGAGAGGCCTTTCAGAAATGACGGAGGCCTCCTGCACTTGGAAAAGTTCATTTACTCCAAAACTGCTGTGTCCTTGTTTATTGCTGCTGCTGCTGCTGCTGTTGTTGTTGTTGTTGTTGGTAAAAATGTTGTCGCAACAGTCAGATTGCGAAGCTGGCGATTACCAAAGGACTGTGGTCGTCCACCAACTGCCCACTCGAATCCGATCGTTGTTGGTCCTCTTCACCTGATCGACCTTTGAGTTCTTCGGAGAGTGGCCTCTGAGGATGTCACCTCTGCTCGTCGTTCCGTGGCGACATTTTACTCATAGGAGAGCATTTTCGGAGCAGTTCAGACAGTTTGACACTGAGTTTATGTCATCTCGTCAATGTCCGAGGTAGCGGACAGAATTGGCCGCAGATCGGCGCGCTACTCCTCTGTCCTTGGAGTCAAATCCTGGATCGCATCTGTGACTGCCAATTCACGAAGTAGAACAGCTGCACGACTTGGTCATGTCAGGAAGGCCCCAATTCAGTGTCTGACGTTGAGACATTGGAGTGACCGCGCGACTCGGGCGCGCTCGTGCGAACACGTCCACGTAGAATCGGCACTCCGAGTGACCGACAACCTTAGAACCACCAGCTCAGACAGAGCCGATCGCTTGCCGGCTTATCGGCATCTGCTCAGACGATCTCAGAACGATGCAGGGTGCGGGATCCGGCTGGGCGATATTTGGCGTCATGGCGTCGTTCTGATGGGCGCCATCCGAGACGTCTTCTCTTGCTATCCGCATGCATCTGTTAGTGGCTGAACATCGGCTCCAGACAGGCGAAACGTAGGCCCTAATCGACGCCAGGCCCGACCCGGCGTTCACCCGGCCGACGAAACAGGGCCCGACGCTTCCAGAGCCGTCTGTCAGGCGCCAACGTGTAAATGGCTGTTGTTATTGTTTCTGTTGTTGTGCGCGCGCACGCACGCCCGACTTGACAGCTCCCCTCGGAGCATGGCGGTGCTCCGGTCACCGGCGTCACGCCGACATCCGCGTGAAGCGTTCGCGGGCCAAGACGCCGGGTTCTCGTCGGCGTCTGGGTGACGCCAGCAGGATACCGCGACAGAGTCGCCTCGTTGACAGACGCATCGCAACGGTCTGCGTTGCCGTTGAATGCGCGGCTGGCGACGTCGGTGACGCCATCGCTTTTGACGGCCGTTGCTGATAATGCGATAATCAATTCTAAGGCGACGTCGCGTTCGGGGCCAAAGCGATGGGTCGGGGATGGATGCGGTCTTCGAGACGCCGTAGTAGTTGATCACTGGGCGGCACACAGATCCGACCCGGTCCCACCCAGGTTTTCAAGGATGATGCTGCTGTCGCCTGCTAGGTAGGTGGATAGGTCGTTGCGCATGCGTGCGTGCTCTGCGACCGGGAAACAAAAAAAAAACACTTAGACGCACGCGTCTCATCGTCGCCGTTGCACATTTGCGCGATGATCCACCCTACAGGGTGATGCAAAAAGCGTTACCGTCGACGTCAAATCTTGGCTAATGGGCAGCCTTCAAACTGTGTTAGGTCGGTGGGTCAGGTGAGCCTATCAGGCTCCGGGTGCGAGTTCCGGTTGCGACGCGATAGTCTGCCGAAATGCAGATGCTGCAGCGTCCATGCGCACTTTATTAGCGTTACTTACACCGCGTAGCAGATTTGGATCGACCTTATATATATATATATATATATATATATAGACCATGTCCTCTCCGATGCGATCAGAGCAGCACTGGCCTGGCTACAAATATGGATTATGTAACGGATTAGCGGCGTCCGCTGTTAGCGTCGTTTGGCGACCTTCCACTCCAGTTTGACAATTCCGCCGCCCCGTCCGGTGAACTTGGATCGAAGTGCGGAGTTCGGAAATGCAGGACCATCTCGCAGGAACTGGCAAATGTCGACGGTGTTCAGCACTTGTGGAAGGGCATCCGAAGCCGTGCGTCCCGTTCCTCGTCTCCGTCGACGCATACGCACGCAGCTGACGCGTGCGGTGTAGAATAAATGAAATTTACGACCACGCGGCCCGACGACCCGGAGGCGTGCAATTTGCCATTGTAAATCCTTTATGCAAATGTTGAGACGCATGCTGAGACCAGTCGTTGAGATCCGGCTAATCTCACCTGTGAATATAACAGCGTCAATGCAGTGGCAAGGCGCCAATGGTCGCTGCTCGATAGCAGCTGTTTTACAGGGTGTACAATAAATAGACCGCGACGGACAACGGTCGGCCGGTCATCGCAAGGCGGGCACGAGGGGCCAGGGTCATATGGCGGCGTTCTATTCTGCGTCGTTGCGGCAGCTGAAGGGCTTTACGAAGACAAGGAGCTGCGTTTTGTTGTCCGGCCATCGCAGAGGGCCTACTAGATTTGAACCCGCCGTCTGCCGCACGTCGTATGTCCTGTCGCTGCGCGGGGCTAGCAGCCTTCCTACGAGATTCGACAGTCGAGTGGCCTTCTTTAGATGGAACGCCGTAGAACGAATCTCCGAAGCGTTGCGATGGTCAGGAAGAACGTCTTCTGCTGGGATGTTGAAGTGGGCGGGTGGCTCCGGGCCGAATGACCAGAATCTTCTTCTTGCTAACTTCCCTGAGTCGGGGCTCTCGCAATGTGACACGCTGCGATGTATTCGCGTCTGCGTATCCCCGAAGTCGCTCCATGGTGCCGCAGATACACCCCCATCCCCGGGGATTTATCTTCTTCGTGTCTCAGAAAAACCCTTCATTGGTACGGAAGCGCTCTTAACACCGCAAACGCTAAAAACCGTCGTGTATCCATCAGCCTTGTCTAGCAATTATCTTTGTTTGGTTCTTTTTTTATTGTTGGCAAAGAAAACAGCAGAATTTTTTTGGCTACAGCCAACAAAACAACTGATCGCCTAAGCACGACGTCGCCAATTAACAGAACTACGCTGACCTGTGGGAGACAGCGAAACGCCGCGTTGACAGACGACGCTATCAGACTCTTCTCGTTTTCACCCCACTTCTGATGTTAATACCGCTTCTGCTACGGTTAGCCGCACCGATCACACACGAGTCTGCTTTGCTTGTTCTAGCAGATCGAGTCCCTTCCAACGGTTCGGCAGCGTCATCCATATCCCATGCGGCTTCTGGGCGTCTGGAGGAACAACTCCCTGGCCACGGCCTTACGTAAGTAGCTGCCGATTGGCCAACTGGATGAGCGCCGCTAGCGTCGGTCACCTGGGCAATCTAATGGTCCATTGCCGGCTGGAGAATCACGTACGGACACGTGTAAACAAAGCGGTCCGACCAGTGGCAAGACTGAACGAAATTGCCGAACGGCTGAGCGTAGTCTCGGCAGTTTATGGGTGCGCGCGGTAATTTAACGTCATTTGTGCATTTCGCACTTTCTTCCGCTAGTCGCTTGACGCGTGCGCATGATAGCAGCGCACTATAGCCGGCTATAGCTAGGTGGGGCTGTCCGTTAATTTGATGCCGAAGCAAAAGGGCACGAAGACGCTCGGTCTGGAAGATCATCTTTGGTGGCCGGTGAGGTTCTTGTTCATGATTCAAGAGTTACTCGGCGACAGAGTTTTTTTGTATGGAAATATTTTTTTAATTTTTTTTTTGAAGAAAATGAGCGAAGACAGAGCAGAAAACCAGAGTGTGGTCTTCGTACGTTTTTATGGCGCACTCAAGGGTGAAGATTTCCTAGTTTTGCTAGTTTTAAGCAGCTTGTTCTGAGCAAAGCACGACTTGGCAATTTTTCATAGTTGTTTGAATTGGTGTAGATAGTTTTATCTCAAGATCATAGTCGTACGCCTTGAAAATCAAGTTTTCGCCTGCAAACGAACGAATGGCGGCCAACGAAAGTAACTTCTTGGTCTTCGTGCATTTCGACCGCGCGTCTGAGTGTGAGGTCGTCATGATGGTTCTTCGGAGTTCCGAGATACTAACAATGATTTTTCTACGAAGACGGGCCCAAAACCTAGCAAATTCGATTAAGCTCGTCGTCTTAAGAGTGATTCTAGATTATTAATATTTTTTGCCTATTAAATCTTATTAGCCGTACGGCCTCTCATTAACTTGACCAGTGTGGATGATTTCAAGCTTTAGGTAGAATGGCGGTACTGTCCGTTGTTGTTAAGTGTTCCTCGCAAAAAATCTACAGGCTTGTTTGTCTTTCCTATCAGTCTCACGAGTGTCGAAGCACAATATACACACTGTCATAAGCATCCGATTCTAATGATGTATGAGTCTACGTTATTTTTACTTGCATAAAGCACTTTTAGCGTTGCCTCCAATTGCGTTTCCTCTCCATAGCGGGATCTCTTCATTACAATGCAATGTATATAATTACTAACCAGCTGCTCAAATGAGTTTGACAATAATACGTCTTAGATGTCCCTTTTCCTTGTTGCCTCTGAACTCTTCCACTTTTCCAGCAGCATCATTAGAGTACTTAATTATCTATCGGTGTATCCGCATGAAACTTCACAGCATCACCGCCGGCTGTCGCGCCCGCTTCATCATATATCATGGCGGAATTAAAAGGGATTTTTACAACGCTTAGCGCCGTGCTACTTTTGACAGACCCGTCGCACTTCTATATTTTTCCGGCATTACTCATTGCTGTGATAAAAGGTCTCTCTCTCTCTCTCTCTCTCTCGCTATCGCTCCCTCTGCATCTATACATGTTTTTATTTGTCATTTATTTATCATGCTGTGTGTGTGTTTCACGAAAAGGTTTGTGCGTTGAAGATCTTTTCTTCGTACCTTTCGGTATAGTTCGCGCTAGAACTCCTCACTCCGACGACCGTTTTAGGAGTAAAAGGGCGAAGATAAATCGACTGACACATTGTCAAGCATCTGGCGGCCTGGACGATATATCATCATCATTTCTAGATAATGCTGTGTATTAATGCTCTGAAGGCGCTAATTGACTGGAGTCACTACCCCTCAAGTTGGGTAAAGCTTTTCTGAATCCGATACTAACATTTCTCGCTCAGAGGAGCGCATTTCCATCAGGGGAAATGGCGTCGGCCGTTCGGGGTCGCCAGACTCGTGATTCATTTTCAGCTGAACCATCCTCGTCTATGAATGGATCCTTGAAATTATCATTTACATTCGGTAATTCGGGAGCAATTCACGCTAAAACGTGACACAACTGTCTCTACAGTGCTTCGTTCGTCAATGCGCGTGCAGTTTCGGGTGCTTGTCGGCGTTACATACGAAATAATCGCGAGGGTCGGTTTTTGTGATTTATTTGCAATTTCGTCACATCGCAACGGAAGTGGCGATGCAACGCTGGCCGCGACGCATTTTCCGGTATTCTGGATGAAGCGGATGTACGCTAGGTAGAAACAGGAATGGTAACAATCATCGAGAAGCTGTTAAATGCCTCGGAAACTAGAATAGAATTACCCGTTTCACGGTTGAGAGTTTTTTTCGCCTGAGATGCTGAACAGTCAATCGAGTCAATCACGATGTCCCCATTACCCATTCCATTCCTTTCAAAATGGTAGAAGGTAAATTGGTCGATGCATTCAAGAAATGATCATTGCATATTAGTGACTAATTGTTTTCGCTTTATGTCAGTGGTGCCCAAATTAATAATCGTAATAGTAATTACTATCACAAAAAAAAACTATATCAGGTTGGCTGTCTGGAAGACACACCCGCCATCTTGAGCTTGTCTCCATGGCGTGGAATATTCGCCTGTGCTCAAGCGAATTTTCTTTCACCAAACATCCAAATAGTCAGTCCACTGGCAGCCATGTGGCCATCGTTACATAGCGCATCTTCTCGAAGACAGTTTGAGAAGATGCGCTCCCCACGATCTTCACAGACAGATACATTCTGCTCTGGAGCCCCACAGCCCGAATTCGAGATCGCGATCGCCCTCCCTGCCTGAGTTGGATTTAGCGTCCCGCAAAAAACAGTCGTCAGCCACCAAAAGCTCGTTTCGTGCGTACTACTCACTCCTAACCGAGTTTTATAAACTTCATCGACTGTCGTATTCCATGACGGAGTTCAACGAAAGGCCACCTCCCTCAGTTAGGGGCGACAAGCGATTCAGGAGGCGTCTCCGGCCGTCTCAGGGGTGTTCTCCTTGGAGTCCGTTATGTACGAAGGAATCGTCCACCGCTCCGCTCCGCGTTCGTCGTGTCGGTCGTAGATCGTTGTTCTTCATTAATGCCAGGAACAAGCGTCATCGCGCCGGTCGCGTACCTCAGACCTCTTCTCGTGGCCTTGCGTCGTTGATAGGCGTATCGTCATCGACACTTCCTCACAGAATCGATGGACAACTGCCATAAAATATCGAAGGAAGAACGATGATGGCCAAGAAGCCCTGATGGCGGGGAGGCTGAGGGTGGCGTCGAAGCTGCCGTCGTCAAGTGAATGTCGGTCAAGACAATGGTACGAAATGAGCGAAAATTGTCCCTGGCACTCAGCGTTTGATTTAGGCGCTTCCTAGCGCGATATTCACCGGCTGCGTCGTCGACTGTGATATTTATTTAATTGCTATCGATGCACTTATTAATGTTACTTCAAGGAGCTGCTGGATCGTTACTCTAAGGCACACCGCAGCACTCCGCCAACTTCTGAGGCAGGTGGTGAACTTCATAAATGACTTCCTGACAGATATTCCGATAACTCAGCTTTCTGGCAGCTGCTCGACGAGTGCCACGGAAGTGCCACTCGTTCTTCACATAGTCAACTTTCGCAGCGGCCGTCGACGGTTGTCGGTTCGAATCCCGCCGCTGTATCCTGTTGACTTCGAGCGAGC
>MNPL01006005.1:4459-33089 GCA_002081605.1 Tropilaelaps mercedesae
CGAGCTCCTGTCGCGAACCAGCGTCGGTTGAATCCGTCGATGAGTAGCGGACGATGTCCTTGCGCCATCTGTGGAACAACAGATGCTCGCTTCGTTTGCTATCGTTGTAGGACGAATATCGACGTTTACTACTATCGAAATTCGGGACGAAGCCCATCGGATTTTGAGTGTGTTTTTCTCAATTCAACCAGACTAGCGTGGCGATGGACATTCTGGGCATATGTCGGAAACGTACCACGAAGCGCTTTACTTGTACAGAGGCTTTTTAAAAGCCAAATTGAATTTCTATTATACAGCTTCTGTCACGATGGTGGTGGCGCATTAGACGCAAGCGCAGGCACGACCTCAAGACGGAATACAGACACAGAGCCACTGTGGCAAACTTTTTGTTATCCCCAAGGCAAAAACCCAAACCAATAGAAACGTACCGTAATTGTTCAGGCTGGGATTGCGTTGGCTGACCGGTTGAAACGAGGGCCCCGGCGGATCCCGGCTGCGACGAGCCAAGCGACGACGTCAGCTGCAGTTTACGCCGGATAAGCTCGCTGCGCGCCGATCCCTGACCCAGGATGGCCTCTTCCAGCCGATTCAGCCGGTTGAGATCTGAAGATCTGCGCGTGACGTGTCCCCGACTAACCTTGCCGTGAATGCTCTGCCGACCCTTGTACTGGAAGCACGACGCGCACTTTCGCAAGATAGCGACGAACCTCTGCAGCTTCACCGGACGCCACTCAGCCAGCGAGTGCTTGAGCGTGCGCCGGTCGGCGTTCCGCAACAGCCACAAGAAGCAGAGCAGGAGGTGACGGGAGGTGTCTTCACGGAGGTGTTCGTCACGCACCTTCGTCACCCTCGAACCCGCGATCACCTCCAGCGTGCTCCTTGACGGCTGATTCGGATGGTCGAGCGTCGAGGTGAAGTCGAAGAGCATGACGGCGTTGTCCACGACGATGCTGAGCAGCGGCAGGTATAGCGTGACGATACGTGCCCGCTTCTCGGGCTCGGCGTAGCGCGCATCCCAGTCGTGCCACGAGAGGAGGTTGAGCACGAGACACACGGCTTTGTAGCGTAACTGACTGTTCTCCATGGCGAAAGCCGTCGTCAACTGGGAGAGAACGAGTCCGGCGAGGAAGTGCGTCTGCCGGAACTCGTGCGACAGCTCGGTCGGCTGGGCGACGCTGCTCTGCGAGGAGCTGCTGTTGACCGACGGCGAAGGGGAGACTGGCGGCGAGGACAAGGACTGCGGCGCCAGCGGTAGATTTAGCGGGATGTAGTGTTCGTGCGAGCACACGATCCGCAGGAAGTCGAGCCGCAACGAGAACAGCTGATGGTTCACCATGTCCGGGCCGATGTACATCTTCGAGGAGAAGTACTTGAAGTAGAGCTTGATCAGCTGGAAGACGAAGCCACGGTCCATGATGCTGAACAGGTCGTGGACGAAGAAGGCGAGGTGGGCGTTCAGGTAGACGGCGGCGTTGTCCGGGCTCGACTTCGCGATGATCTCGTCGGTAAGCGAGTTGACCAGCGCCATGATCTCCTCCTGGAAGCGGTCGCTGAAACGCTGCTTCCGCGGTGCCTGCAACTTGCCGGTCGTCGCCAGATGCTGCTGCATCGACTTGATAATGAGCTCGAAGAAGAACCACGTTGTCGGATAGTTCTGGTTCATGAGCGGGTTTTCCGTCGACGACCGGTTGTTGATCCAGTATTTGACGACCTCCTCGTGGACGAGCTTGCGGGAGCGTTGATCGAAGCCGCAGTCAGTTCTGACGCCGGAGGTCGGCGGCTGGGTAGGCACCGTGGCACTGCCGTGCGTCGGCGAGGCGAGTCGGGTTCTCTCGAGGATCCCGCAGATCTCCTCGTCGTTCTCGAGGTCCATAGCAGAGCCGGAAGGGGGCGTCGGCCGGGTATTACCCGGCTTAACATCGGCAGGTGGATGGGGCAACGTACACTGGTATTGTATGTACGAAGCCAGCTGTGGTGAGCGTCGGTGCTGGTCGTTTTCGTCGTCCAAGGCTTGCTGTAAATCCAAAGACCGAGTGCGTACGCACAAGTCGATGGGTCCGTTTAGAAATGTATTTGCCTTTAGCTAGGTAAATGCCGATTCAGCTCGATTACTCATTATGCCTGGCGTTCACCAAACAAAACACGCAATACCACCAAAAAAAACGACATTACGACTCACTGGCACGTTCTGTCTGTTTTCATTATGTGAATGCATGTCCCCTCTAGGCATATTTGTTTATGTGTAGTTTACACTGTGTGGATATTCGATCAGGCCGTGACAACCCCTGACACCCGCTAGGGCGTCAAGCTGGAACTCACTGCGATGGTCGAAACGACGGAGCAAAGAGCTTCGAAGACGGTGCCCGATGCGTCAATCGTATGCCCGAACACCAAAGGCGGGGTAACGAGCAGCTTGATCAGATGGTCTAGAACAATGGGCAAAAAGTTGATCAGACTTTCAGCGCTAGCCTTTGCCACCTCGAGTATGAGGTTGCGCACCTCGCGCTCGCACGTGTCAGCGCCGGAGATCAGCCGCGACGCAACCAGCGTGCCGGACTCTAGATGGTTGCACAGTTGGACGAAATGTTCTAAATGCGAATCCTGGAACGATGTAAACGAATGCGCATTTGTGAATGGTTTATGCAAAAAATGCGTATTAGATGTGTTATGTGATCCTGGCCAGCTGATGGACATCCGATTGTTGTAACTATGACAACCTGCGAGAAGACAAAACGTACCTGCGGGAAGACGGTCGATACACTCCGTATAGAAACGTCAAACAGGGGCTTGTGGTTATCCAGCCATTTGGTGTTGGGAATGGCGACGTTCGCATGAAGGAACGAATAGGACGGTGGTGGTTTTTCAATCATGATTGGAAGGGTATGGTCGCCAAATGGGCTTGTGGACGAATCAGCTGGACAGAGAGGGAGCCAGGAATATCCTATTGGGGTCTCCGTAGGCCCCAAGCTTGTGGGACCCCCGCTCACGCCGCCGGCGCCCAACGTTCCGTCCTTGCGCTGCTGGCATGAGATATGATAGAAGGTGAAGAGCAGGTGATGACGATCTGTCAATCTAGCCGGAAGCTTCATCTTGATTTCGTCGTTAAAGTCCGGTACCTGTAAGTAATTCAGCGAAATTCGAAGACATGAGCGGAGGCCAACATTAGCGCGTGTCCATCCCACCCCTTCACCTGAACCTCTGTATCCGTTTTGGACTTATGACAGGCGTAATTATTATCCAACTAGCGCTAATAAATTCGTCTTGAATCACAACAGCAGCCGAAGTGACCCTGATATCAATTCACTAATTGCCAACACTTTCGGCCATTTGACCAAATATCTACATTTACATTCAGTTGTCTACAGATAGTTCCATGCATCCAACGTCCTCTTCCCAATGCGGATTCTGAATCCATTAATAATGCGTTGACCTGTCGTGCACAAATGTCACGCACGTTCGCCGTATCCGAAACGCGAAGAGGTGGATATAGAGAACCGAATAGACTCAGCGTGATTAGTCTTTCTGCTTAATCGCGACTCACCTTGTTGTGGTACGTCACGCAGGTCAGCGCCTCGGTGGACATCTGCGGGCAAGAAGACTTGCCGAAGATAAGCGGCAGGGCGTTGCATATCTCGTCCTCGCCACACATCATCTGAACGCGGCAGGCAATGTTTCGCGCCGACACCCCCAGTCGATTGGTGAAGTTCACGCTGCGCGGATATACGAAGATGAGGTTACGATAGCTGACATGCGAGTGCATTATCGGCCGTGGGGAGAATTCCAGGATCTCTTTCACCGGCCGTTCCTCGGGGTTTTGCGGAATCACCGGTACGAGCTCGGGGGTGAGCATGTTCTGAACTTCGGCTGGACACGGCGATATCTCCAAACGAAGCGTGACTGGGATGTTCTTCAGGCGTTTGCTTAATGCTGCTAGAGCCAGGAGTACACGGCGTGGGCGAAAAATTAACGAGAAGGTTCCAAACGTCCAAAAACGTCAATAAATGGAGCACTAGTAAAAAAAACACGTGCTATTATGCAAAGTACGTTAACATCCACCGACACATAGTAAGCGTGTCGGTGCCTACATGTAACTACAAAATACTACGCCATCGTTCAGTGCTTGCCTGAGCCCGTCGGCCGCTTGAACTCCTGGAGGAACTTGTACAAATCTTCGTCTTTGACCTTGTCCATCTCCTGGCGAAAAAGATGGTTAACCACAACCGTTAATGTCCGAAAGTTATCCAGGGTGCGGTTGGTGCCTGCCGTCAGTACGGGTTCGCTGACCTGGGTCTCCCTGATCTTCCGGAACGAATCCAACTTGGTCCCTCGTTCAAGCGAACTCCTTCGGCCAATCGTCGATCCGCTGGTAGTGGCAAGGGACGCGTCCTTTTCGAGGCTCGTCGTACCCTGAACGACGTTTTGCAGGTAGATTGCGGTCCACCCCAACGGTTGACGATACCGGCCGAGTCGCTCACATACGATTTGAGCTTGCACACGAAGCGAATCTTTGGCTTTGCGGTCCTCCTTCAGGTACGGGTCAGCGCTTTCAGCGATGTCGCCTTGAAGAACTTTCTCCACCTAGTGAACACAAATGCTGTTAGAAATCTTGCGGTCACCTCGCTCGTTGTAACGTGTCAAAGCGGGAGACAATTTTTGTTGTGGTCAGTCGAGAGGGAATCGTTTTCGGCAAGCAAAACAAATGAAGTTAACGTACCCTGATAACGAGGAAGATGTCCTGCGCCGAATGGGAGCTAATATTGAAAATGCAAGACCTCGCTAGCGTTGACATATCTGCATAGGGTACGTGATTTTGAAGCATTCGTTTCATGAGATCCGAATTCAGATCGAGGTAAAAGTTTTCCGAAATCTTCCGCTTCTCTTTTGCATCGTACAACGCCATTGACAGAAACAAAGGCTCGAAATCCGGTTCAACCCTGTGGAGAGATTTTTTCATGTTAGTACATGTGTTTTTCTGTCGGAAGGCAGTGGGGCTAACGGTTCCACACAAAAACCTAAAAGGATACAGTTTATATCTGTACAAACAGATTTAGAAATATGGGAAGGCAAACTCACTTAAAGTGAAGGCACTTGACAAGAAGCCTATGGGGCATCACTTCAGTAGGAATTCCAGCAGCCGAACGTGAGTCAACAGCTTCATCGTCGGGTGGCGGCGAATAAAGGGCCAGAAGGTTCGGAGGCCCTCCAGCGTGCGATGGAACCAAAGGCGGATCACCGGCCACGAGACCTTCGAGTAGAGGATCCGAAGCTGAAGCTCGAAGATCCGGCACTGACGAAGCCCAGCTACCTCGGGGAGTGTCGCGTGAGGACACTGAGGCCGTGTCCTGCAAAAGGCGCGGATAAGCGTATTAAATATTAGTAGAACCGGTACACGATTTTATGTGGCGACAGGTATTCTTTAAATGCGTAAAGAATTTTTCTTCACGCTTTGGAGGTGTCTTTAATCTGCTCAGGTAATCATTATAGTCCTAATGACTTACTCGAGGTGTCAATCGAATGTTATTACGTCGTTTTCCTTATGCTTGCGTTCTTCATCTTTATAATAATAATGATACTAAAATTCCCATTAGTTAAGTCAAACCGCAGTCTCTGCCGTCACTGTGCACTACCTACCGCAATGCTGGACGCATCGTCGACATCAGTTACTGCGTTACTTTCGGATGCAGTGTCGCCCTCCTCAGTAATAACACTTGCGTTATCTGCATTTCCACATCCGAGCGTCCAATCCATGTCGATTTCGAACTCTTGTCTCGGAGTATTCCTCACCAAAAGGCTACGCTCTAGATTTCGGTCCCGGACCCCTAGGGCCGAGCTAAAATGCTGGTACCTCCTATTGATCACTAGCCAGTTGTTCGTAAACGACTCAACACAGCATCGCACCCAAGGCTCCAACTCGGAGCTGAAGTGTCCAACAGCCAAAAAAGAACAAAAGCAACATCAACTGATGACGATGCAAATTTTTTTTCCAGTAAACAGCGTGAATTCATTAATATTGAAAGTGGTTCACAATTGGCTGGGTCAAACCACCAGCGTCGACCCTGTTGTGGCAAAGGTTGTTCTGGTCTGGGATTGTTCTGTTCTACCTCGCGTACCACTGCCAGCCGATTAATTACCATGACTGTTTATTTATTACAGAGTAACGTACTCAATGAAGACCCAACGCCTATAAGGTGCAGGTCAGGTAATGGGATTTTATTATGTAACTTATACTACCATTGGAATTTCGGGTCCACATAACTGCGCTATTTCGGGTTGAATATTGTAATAAAATTATTTCATTGTTAACGTCAGTAGTAAATAAAGTCCTAAAAGCCTAGAGTAGAATTATTTTTTAAAATTTTGACACGGTGCCCGCACAAGCGTTGTTATCTCGAATATTTTATTATTACTAGCGGTATTACTACCAATAGAACATCCTCTAATCGTCTACGTTCAACGCCTCTCGTCGAGGCGGGAACGATACTGAAAAATGAACAACTAAATTTATCCGTATATCTACCGTCCTTACAGCAGTATGCAAATCCGGATTGAATAAACTGTAAGGGTATTATCAATATTCCTCCCATTACCGCATCACGTTTAGCTATGCACAAAAAGTTTTCCGCCGATACGAACGAGGCTATTCGTCCCATACTTCCGCTATTATTAACTATTCATTGCAGTGGCATTACACGTATCGCCCTCCAGCTAATAGTATAGCTCTGGCTCACTCTTTTTCGTCGGGAACAATCGGTCCAATTGTTCGTGTTTTTCGAGACACGACGCCAACCTCGATGTCATCTCCTGGAAACAAGACCACATCGCGCAGGGGATCCCTGTCGATGGCATCGCCCATCTGCGTGAGGTATTCCTCAAACTCGAGCGGCTCCACCACGTCTGAGAGTGCGATCTGCGCAAGATGGGTACACATATCCAACATCTATTGATTACTCGAGCATTTTCTCCATATCGTATATTAATTTTTTTTCTGCCTGGCTCATGCTTGTGCCACAGAGCCTTTGTAACGTCACGCATTAGTCCATTTTTTTTGACCAAATGTTGGAAAAGCATCTATACAGCCGATTTGTATCAAGATGTATGTATAGATTTAGTCATTGGGAAATATTCGTTAAGTTACCTAAATGTTGTATTGATCTCATTTTCGAAAAGTTGAAATTCAGATAAATTACCTATTGTAGTAATGAAATTCCCATTTATACGATCAATTAACACGTCAGACTTACGCTATTATGGGATCCATTCGATATTCGCGAGAGTTCTCGCCGCATATTGGTATTGCCGCCACTACCTCGTCGAAGCTCCACCCGACAACTGAAACGTTGACAACGGCAATGTCGCGTAAAATCAGCCTCAACGAGCTTGAGTGGTTTCGATATGTTTTCTCACTTTATACCGCAAATTACATTACAGAAAATTCTATTTTTCTATTTATTACAATCGTTTTGACGACTTTTCTCTAAATTTGTAGGTTACCTGCGGACCAACTCTTATATTCGCTATGTCTGGCTATATTATACATATATATTTGTACATTTTTCCCGATTTTTATCCGACAACGTTACAACAGGAATGTGGAATTTCCATCTGAGGTCCAATTTTCATTGTGAAGTAGCCAATACGTTTCCGCCAAATAATATTTTCTATTTATATGTCTTTGTCATGGTGATCTGCGGTAGCCTTATTCTAGCGGACTATTTTGAAAATCCTTTAGAAAATTTAGACAAAGGGTTGGTAACTAAAGTAACTAAAGAAGTACATCGGATTACAAATACTACCAAACCCAATGAGACCACAGTCAATCTCTTAACGCGCCCTAGCATTTTGACAGCGGCATTTGCCAACATGCATGCTAGCCACGAGGCTTCGCAACGGATTTCGGAGCAATGCTTTTGCCAACGAAACTGCATTGCCAAACTAGCGTGTTTCAAGTTTTCAGTGCAGATCCATCCTCCTACCCTAAATGTTTACTAAGCGAATTTGCGAAACCAGTTCCGTTCCATCATACTCTATGATGCCGATAACTCTGTGCAAATGTTGACGCTGACTAGGTGTCACGGAACATCGCGGTACTTTAAGCGATGAGACATTTGCGGTTCATGCGCAGAAAACGAAGTGATGCCTAACTGATGCCTCCGAATTTCGATGAAATCTATATGCGAGATGAAATAGTTTTTGGAGATCATATCCCAATAATTCATAGATGCACAAGAATATAATAATCAATGTCGCGTTTTATTGTGCCGAGAGAATCTTTAGTCTGTACAGACGGTGTGGCTGTGAAACACTGGGCATAATTGCACTAATTAAACGTGAGCCTCTCTGATCACCATTGGTCAGATGATAAATAATAACACTTTCTGTCATTGTTTCATTTTATTTAGCTGTCATAGAAGTGTGGAAAAACACCTAAACTACAGAACGAAATAAAGACACAAATGCGAACTACTTGATGTGTCATCAGAGTTAGATAGAGAGCAATTTTGTGCTGCAGAAAAATGTATTCAGAGTCATTAGAAAAGCACTATTATATATTATTACTTTACAGAAATATTGGTGTATTATGTATTATGCACCAATATTTCTGTGACTTTCATCGTATCCTGAACATCTAGAGTTTCGTAAAGGCGAACTTTTAACATTAGCAATCACCAGAGTTCTCTAAACAACTAAAAAAGCAAGCACACCACTTGCACGGTGCTCAGAACTCTATAGATATATTTATTGGTGAAACAACCAGTAAAAAAAGACGCGAGTGTCTATTTACAACTGACTCGACGTACGCACATCTTCGAAACCTCGACCCTATGCAATCTGTACACCACATGGATGTACATCGCAATCTGTGTACACCTCGCACGAAGTGTCACGCTGCGTGACTCACACGCCGTCTCCTCCCTAGGCCCCCTTCCCCGGGCGGTCCTACGCGAACTGAGATCCCTCACCGTCACACGACAGATTTTAACTAAAACATCTGATCATGGCTTTCATCTCACCTACCTTTGAGATCGTTGGGCCGCCATTGCACCCGGCGCCGCTGTCCGGGGCAGGGGTTCTCGTGAGGGGCACGATTGCTCTTTGCGACTGCAACGGCTAACAACAAGATGCCAGTGGTAACGATGCCACCCGCCCTTGAAACAACACAGACGGGAGCGCTGGGACTACCCGCGCCATTTGAATAACAACACGCTAGAAATCGTCGTCGTCGTCGTCGTCTACGCTGGCCTCTCCGGAACTACGCACAACAGCTGTGAACACGATTGTCATCTGCTGTCTGTGTTTACACCCCCTTGGCTGATTGCATGTGGTGGCTGTTCGCCTGCTAGTCAACGCTCCCTGCGCACTTCGTCGTCGTTCTCGTTAGTTCAGCAGGCAACCAGCGGCCGGTCCGAAGCTACGGCTCAGTCTGCTCATCGAGCTCGGTCGCTGGGTGCATTCGTATGCGCCTTGCGACCGGAGGAGACGGGTGCACAGGTTCGATTCCCGCTGGTACACATTTACATTTATATGGGGTTCGCCTTACGAAGTAATGCAGAAACTGCTACCGTGGACGTTACATGTTGGCTGATGGTCAGCCCTAAAAAAAAGTGTGGTGTGACTCGGAAAACCATTAGAACTTTCCGTTCGTTCGAGTACTCCGCCGCTTTGTAGCAGGTTTTTCGAGTTTCTCGGATACTTAGGCAGCGACAACGAAGATATCGCCACCATAAGCACAACGACGTCTGTATGATACACTGTTAGCAATCTTTACGCGCTCGTACGAACGGCAATTTTGCTTCGAAAATTTGTGCATCAGGAATACATGTGTTTTTGATGGTTTTTACGTCACGTGGTCTTTACATATAAAGTCTGCGCATGTTGACTATACGCTTGTGATTGTGTATTATGTGCAATAATATAAATAACCTGCGAGATATTTCGGCATGTATTATGTGGCCCGGTACGGACAACGGTTAAACGTAATTTATTGAACAAACATTACATCCGAAACGGTTATCTCGTTTTTGTGCATATCTGGTCTTGTCAAAAGGTACAACGATGATATATTAAAATTCTACATTTCAATACCGGGTGGATTCTGTTATTTGCGGGTGTTAGAATTAAAACAAAATGCCAACAATATTCATATACCTCCACTTCCAATCTGTATATTGCGCTTAACAAACTAAAACGTACTTCCAGGAGGCGAATTTATTCCATGTTTAGCCGACACAAACACACGCTCAGTATTAGCCTAACATAAGCATGACGATGACCTAGTTCTGTCAATGCGGAAAATCATTTGAAATTTGGCGCCAAAATCTTATAGCGCCCTGCAAAGCAGTGGTTGTACATAGAACACAATCTCGGTCTGACTGTATGGCCTATGGGGTTCCATCAGTACGACGATTTGCGACACCTTGTACGCATATTTAGCAGTGTTAGTGTTGTGTAAATGTCTGGTTTGGCTTATTTTCTCGCATTGTTTATAGTCGACGGGAGTAAGGTCGTGCATATCAGCTGCTGATTTGCCCGTGCTCGACGCACAGCACAGCCCGCCAACGGAGAGAAGGTAAGAAGGTGGAAGGGGAGCTGACCTGCGACGACGAAGCCAGGTCAGCGCGGAGACATCACTGGCGGGGGCGATTATTCCGAGGTGTTAGGCTACACGACGCTCAACGTGTCTGCTCCTTGTGGTAATACCACATCAGTTTCTGACGAGTGACCGACAAGTGCGTCTGAGCACGTCTGCCCTCGACCCGTCATCCATCGCCCCTTTCGATTTAGCGGAACGACAACAAGCGCAACAACAACAAGTGTGCTAAGGGACCAGCGAGCAACGCCAGGTACTACGCAAAATCGCTGAGAGGGGGGCTCGAACGGGAACGAACGACGGTGGAGAACTCGTGGTGCTAGCGGGCGTGCACAGTGAGCCTGTGCGAGCGACCGTAACGTGAGTGCATAGGTCCGCATTCCGTACCCGTGGTTCGTTATCGCTCGTCGCTGCCGTCGCCTCGTTGCGGGTGTGGAACTGACGTACGGTCCACCACGTTTTTCCGTGTTCCGTGAGCTGGCCGTTTCTCGCACGCTGTAGGTGGCATCGCCGCGGTACGCACAACTCTGAACGATCCGACTGCGACGCGACAGGGTAGACTTGCTCGCCGTCTGATATAAGACATCGGATAAACCACTCGTCGGAACATTCGTGATGAATGTGGCATGCTCAATGGCAGACAATATCCACGACAGATCTTTCAAGCAACGTCGTTCTTTCGGTAAGTCAACGCGCTTTAGGAATCGCCACGATGGCGTTGTGACGTTGCGTGCCAGTAGTTTACAGAAGCGAAAGATGTTTCGAGTAACAGGATAACACGCCATGGAAGTGAAATCTTCCGAATGTGAAAGAATGCTAGACAGTAGCGGAAACCAGGAATGGCCCATAATCGTGGCCTTGGTCTGCTGTGTGTGCTTGCCTATGCTATCTGGCTTCGTTCGATTTGTTCTTCGTTGAGCGAAGGCCGTGCTTGCGTGAAGCATGTGTCGCAATCGCTGTGTGCTGTTGGTTGAGCAGGTCCTGGCCTGGTCGTTCGGCCCAGTCGGCCATTAATTGCATGGAAAAACTTGACATGTTTGAAGAAAAAAAAACACGGCCGTACACAAAACAGACTTGAAGCAATGGGATCGAGTTAATTATTGCAGGGTAAAAGTCGAGCGTAAGTTTTTCCGAGGACCTACAAAATGACGTTGAGCTCGGTGTCGAGTGTGGATTACTAATCGGAGCCATGCGCCTAACCTGTAGGTTTGTGCGGGTACGCTTTGAGGAATTCAAGCAGAATGTGCACATTTGTACTTTTCGGGTAGGACGCGTCTTTTACGGGCAATGCGCTGGCAACGCGTTAGGTGTCGATTGTAGTGCTATCTCAGTGGCTCGATGGCCACCGTCTCCGACCAAGCGATGTGCGGCCGTGTTTTCTGGGTAGTTTTGCAACCGTCAATTCAATACAATGTCTAAGTGTTTGATGAACACATGAATGCCATTACCTTTTCTTTTATTACATCTTTCGTAAGAACAGTCGTGTGTGCTCCGTCTGATAGCGACGGCTCTATCGGGCGGCAGGGTAATTTGATAAAAATACCAGGCACCTTGTCTCCAAAAATGCTGCTAGCGCTGTTGCTGAAATGCAGCTAGCTAGAGCCCGCGGCCTGGGCGTATACGCTACCGAGTCTTATACGTATATCACTGGATTACTTATCTAATATAGTAAAAATCAATCAGCGCATAAACGACTATTTCCTGATGAGTAAAGACTACGTCGATTTCGTCACTGTTCGTGTTGACGCACCGTCGTGAGTGACGTCAGATTAGCCTACCGTTGTTTGCTAAATGTTGTTCAGCGAATTAGCCGCTTAGCGGTTACGGCTGGACAAGTAATTGGCAGGTGTCATCGCGCATCCGTTGGCGTTAAGGCTCGATAAGGTTAGGACCCCGCTCGTTGCTGACAACGGTGGATTACCGTAATGCCACCGGAGAGAGGGAGGAGGTGTTGGAATCAAAGTGCTCCAATAGCTTGCCGATGATAATTATGCAATAATCAATTAATTATTAAGTTAGTTACTAAAAATTTACTAATCATAATAAATTATTCTCGATCAGCTTTCTGACACGCACAGTACAATCAAGGCAGGAAGTTGGTTAAAATACTTCGTTGGGCAATAAGCACGGGATACTCGCTGATTGTTTGCTAGACGTTTGTAGCACACTGGGCGTGCTTCTAGCATTGTAACCTATTTTCAATCTCGCAAGACGTGTGCAAATCGGTACGGCCATTGTACCTGGCATGGATCGTCTGCCCCATGCAGTTCACTACACGTGAAGAGTATTAGTTGGTAATATTGATACAGGCACGGAACACCCTTAGTGGTTCTTGCTTGACTACTGTAGACGTGTGTGCAATGATTCCGTAAAGCATATTTGTTTGATGACGAATTTACCTTTCACAAGGCCGCATATACAGGACGGTCAGTGTAGGGAGTAGGGACTCTTGTTTGTCAATATGCTTCGATGCATTACGAGCTCTGCAGTTTGATCAGATGCTGATGAAATGACGAAGTTTTCGTTCAATTAACATTGCAAAGTGCCGCTGTGTGACGGTGCAGCCTCAGTTAGTAAGTACGCTACCACATGTAACCGTAAGTCACGAAAATACAGACAATAATAAGTACGTACAATATAGTGAGTGCGGTCAGTACTTACTTGGTCAGTCTTTATGTCAATACCTTGTGTCAGGACTTTGTCAGTATGCAATGTATGCTATTAAATCCACCAGCCCAGAAACCAATAAAAGCTGCCTAGTTTTACCGGACGCCTTCCCTGTCTATTTGTGTTCCTATATCATTTTCAGCCCAGCGAAAGTGCGACGTGGAAAATATTCTCGAGAAATACACTGACAAGATCCCATGCGTCATCGAACGTTACGCTAATGAGAAGAGGCTCCCGCGTCTCGACAGGTGAGGAACGTTACTCAGTGAACATTGCAGGAATTTGTTTGTGCATATATATATATATATATATATATATATGCACATTACAGTCATAACCGATCTGTACTTGATATTTGTTAGCTAGCATACCCGAGGAGTCAGCCAGGCAATGTTTCGCTAACGGCAAAAGCTGTTTCAGGTCGAAGTTCCTTGTCGCTGACTATTTGACCTTTGGCGAACTCCTCAGAACCATCCGTCAACGACTCGAGCTTCACCCAGAGCAGGTATATTGTACACCTAGACCTTCAGGTGTTTTGAAGGAGAACGCACATATAGCAAACGTTGTGTGAAGCCTAGGACCTATATTAAAGTCTTTGTGCGTTTCAATCGACCAACGCAGCGAAAATGAGCCGATAATTGGCATTATACATCAGACTTACTTCATTGTTCGGTCAGGACCCTTAGTGGTTACGAACTCGTATTTCAATGGGACTTTTATTTTAAGTATGTTGATATTTGACCCATTGTGTGTTATTGAAAAGGCGAGCGATGTTACCTGTTCTGTTCACACTATCTATTACATCACAATTTGATATGTTCGTGTCGAGGATTGCTTCTTCTGCATAGCGTAAAAATGCATCGCAGAAAGGACAGTCTCAAACATCGGCTAGCAGCTAAATGAACTCATGATTTTTCTCAGGCGTTCTTCCTTCTGGTCAATCAACGCGTGATGCCTTCTAATACCATGACGATGGCGGAAATCTACGCGAATGAAAAGGACCAAGATGGTTACCTATACATGGTGTACGCTACCCAGGATGTGTTCGGTGCCATAACCGATCTAGACGATAGCACAAGATTCGTGTTGAGAATACCTTTCCAGAACAGTCACTCAGAAGAACAGTCTGTGGAAACTTGTAAGGAGTGATGCCTAGACCAATTTCGGCGGCGAGGGAGACGTTTTCTTTAGTTAAGGTGAATCATTGGGGGAAGCCAATGCTGCCTGTGAACGATGAATGGATATGATCATGTCGAAGACGAAGATGCTGGGGTTGTCGGTAGCGGGGTCGTTGAGACAAGTGGATTGCAGAACCATCGTTTATTACCGACATTTCCAAGAGGGAGAGGTGGGTACCCCCTTCTCAACTAAGGCTAGCGCAAAACGCAAGCAAAACAGGTTGCACAACTGGAACAGGTCAAAGAGCATTAACAATAGACACATCAGGGCAATGCGTTCAAAATCCACGAGCGTCAACGTCCTCGGTGTTTTTACCCAGGACAACATCCAATGTTATAATAATTTCGCAATCACTTTCCGGTTAATTGATTATATAAAACACACACACACACACACACACACACAATAACCATATGGAGGAAAGAAGGGGTAAAATAGATAGATTTATATCGATAGAAAGGGTATGCGAAAAGTCAAGGAAACGGTAAAGGAGGGAAACAGCCGGAGAGAAAGCGAAGAGCGAAAGGCTGTATAAAACAGAATGGAAGCGGAATAGGCGATAAGCAGGGGGAGGGCGTGTGGAAGAAAAGCCGCTAAAATTTGGAGTGACTGATCGGATCGAGACAAGAAATCAGCCTAGCCTCGGGAAACAAACGCACTGAAGATGCTAGAAGCTGCTAGCATTTTGAGCATTTCCTCAAATTTTACATTGATACAGGTCAGTGTCGAAGTTGAACAAACGCAGTGAAAGTGCTAAAAACTGGTAGCATTTTCTGAGCATTTTCTCAGATTTGACACTAATACAGGTCTGTGTTAAATTTGAGGGTGGCACTAGTTCATAAGCACTACGGCCAACAGAGGCCATCACTGTCGCCATTATCGCTACTCAATCGTCAATCATATACATTGGAAAATGAACAAGAGCAATAGCAATAATAGTCTAAATGCTCCAAGAAAAAATATAAAAATAAAAAAGTTGTTTGTGAAAAACCCAACTAAACAAGAAAAATAACATTAACCGTCGTCCATGAGGACGCGTAAGAGAAAAAATAAAATTATTAATAATAGAGTATTATACTAACTTGTTTTTTTCTTTACATTCTTTGTCCGAGTCACTATCTGGCATTTAGATTGGCTTTGGTGGCGGAGAAGATGGCGTCTGTTATGGCTAGATCGTTTTCATGCAAAAGAAGTGCATTTTTATGGTTGTATGTTTTAAATTCGTGGACGTAGCCACTTTCGAAACACGTACACACACTGTTAGATAGATGCATATATGGCACACGCGCAATGCTACGGTATTCGGAAGGCGCAAACTAAGATACGTGAGACGGACTATAGTTCAACTTGTGGGATAGAGACTTCATATGCGATAAGGGTGGGTAACGCGTCTGAAGATTGATACGCATGAACTACTTGCGAGGAACATGGCCATAATATATAGAGTTCTAAAGATATCCAAACACAAATTTTATGGCTGCTCGAGTTTAAAGTGTAGTGACAAAACCATATGCCCGGCACCGATGCCATAAACCGATCTGTCCGCACGAGAAAAATGCTCTGTACAGTTATCAGGATAGCAATTCACCGTCTTTTCTCTTAAATAACGTTATGATACCTAGAACAAAATAACAACTATGATGTTAAGCCAAGTGTACGTTGCATGGCAACACCCATGGCGGAGTTCAGCGAAAATTTGGAAATACCAGAATACGTTAACCATAAAGTTACAGGTATGGAAGTAATTGCTTGGCCAAAAAACAACGGGTGCTTGACTTCGCGCCTTTTAAGGTGCAGCTGCACAAGAACTCGGTGCAATCCAGTCATATTGTGGCAAATCGCTCCTCGCAAGAGCTTTTCCACTGTGACCACGGGTCATGTGGGAGATTTGGTTTTATGCTTTCGGTTGGACATTTCTTTTATCGGTACCCTTGCCAGTCGGAAATTCGATTAGTACGCACTGCTAAGTGCTTGTGTAATGGTCGCATCTTGTCTTTGATGATGTATGTCGAAAAGTAAAAAGCGCGCTGTGCTATTGCCATCACTAGCAGCCCTGGACGAGAAAAGGCATTAATAAAATATTGTGTGTATAGAGAAAAATGCTTGATCTTTATTACACCGAATTATGTACATTTATTATAAATATATATGTGACGTATATGCGCACACACACATATTTACTCCAGACATCCCTCTAAAAAGCTGAAAGCCTCGACAGAATCCACAGCGGACTCTGAAAATGATTTAAAACAATTGTTGTCATTCAATTAAAAACACCTTTATACTACTAAGAGATGGGTCACAAATACCATTGTACTATGTGAGTGAAAATAGAGATATTTCTTACATGCTATAAGTAACAATGATAAATACATACTATCCGACATTGACTGACCCATCGTAATAAGTTTGTTCTCGCATTGTATTTGGATTACATGTAAACCAGGATAATTTATAGCTAAACCATGCTCCTCGAATAACGCTTAGCGTATCCAATAATTTTAGTAAAACAGCATTTTTCTAAATTTGTGTAATCTTGGGGGCAAGGCGACTAGCGTGAAGGGCTGAAACGTTACCTCGCATGGGCTTCGTTCCCTATTCTATCTGTTAATGAGCGTTTACCTCATATCAGGTGCTGCTCACTACGGTGATCGCTGAGTCATAATAGGGGCTGTTCCGCATTTGTCAATCACTAAAGGTGCACATCATTAAACTAGCCTAGAATTAAGCTAAGTCAGGACGTGAGATTAAGAAGGTCAATACAGGCATGGTTTATAGCAATCGTACTTGAATATGCTGCTGAAATTTAAATGAAATTTTAATCCTAAATTGACGTGGTGCCAGTCTAATTTTGTGGAACATGTAAAAAATTCGAGTTTTCATACATCAAGGTGCTGCCATGACAGCGCTCTCGCCCATTGCTGAATTAAGTAAGGGTAAATACATCGCCAGTAGGTTCTTACTGAACGTCGGAAATTGCACACAGCTTATGGCTTCGGATAGCTAGCACAGATGCGGCAGTGGTGCTCTAAGGGGACAGATTTAGACAAATTTTGTCAGGTAATAATAATAAAGGTTCAATATATATGAAAAACTAAATTTTACAAGATCGTACGTAGTTGAGATAATAGCTAGAACCCCTTTGTATAAAAAAGTGTTAACGTTTAGATTAGATTTGAGTTACCAAATTGTTGTAATTTGCAATGAACGAAGCGCACGCAAATATTGCGAAATCAAGCATATTATTAAATTTAACAGTGATCACCTACCAACATCCTTTTTCTGCAGCATCTTTTTTTTATTTTGCTGCGTGAAGTTGCAGGTCTCCTTTGCCAAAGCATCGATAAAGAGCTCCTAAAAGAAGCGCAAAGACGGACTCTTGTCTAAAAGTTATTTCATCGAACGATTTGTGGCGGGCGGTAGCCACTACACCTAGGACCAAATTGTTAATAATCCTGTTGTCATAAGCGGGGTTATGGAAATGTAATTTCTCTTGATTGCTGGAATCCAAATAAAACCGTGATCTTAACGAGGTGTAACCTCGATTTACCACCACATGTAAATTAAGTCGAGCAAAAATATATTGACGCACGGTTTACGTCGACATTAAAAATTATAGAAACAGAAACCAAGCCTTAACTAATTCTATAATAGTACAAATGTTGCCTTTAAAAGTATTTTTTTCTCACACCGCACACTCAGCATGTGCTAGTGATACAACATAGCAGACGACTCAAATGTGAAGTGCGGTTACCAAATATTATGTACGTTTCAAGCGCGATCCATATGCCCATAAAGAAGTAAGTCCGAAAGCTTATTGGAAAATAAAAACGGCATTTACGTCTGTTTCTATTCTACACTTCACAGCTGGAGTATAGAACTAATAAGGGATATTTTCTTATGTGCATGGCCTGTAAGCACTACAAGTTCTTGGAATCGGCAATTTCTTCGCATTGCTTTCTCTTACTATAGAGATGTTTAATATTGATCTCATCAAAGTGCAACACTTACTGTGGCCTTCGCTACCAGGAATACTGCCTCTTGGGAGGCCCCATTTAGGTCGGGGTCGAGTTTCATGATCGTCCGGATCTTCGCGAGCGGGAGCTTCAGAAGTTTTTCATTGCTTTTGTCTTGCGGCTCCACCTCGGCGGAACCCTCCGCTGGAGCTAAGCCAGATTCCTCGCTCATATTAATGAGTTGACAAAATACGGCTGTTTGCTGAAACTCAAACGTCTAAAATTTCCGTTTCTGCCTGATTGAAGATGAATGAACAAACAGGTAGACATTCCCACGAAGACAACATGTGTTGTCGCTCAGCTGTTAGGGTCTTGGCGCCAACAACGTATAGGAAAGGATGGCGAAGCTTCTATGCGTTGAAAATGTTCTGTATATTTTAACCTGTCGCAATGGTTTTCACGGCTAATTTCAGTCGTCTATGATAGCCTTGAACATATGTTTTAGCTAAGCGCGCAACCGTTGATTAATCGCCTCAGAAATTTGCAGGTCATGACCTCGTGTATTAGTCACTACCACCTGATTATCAATAAGATTGGCATAGAAGTCTCGCCAACTGTTTAGTGCGCGCATTCTTCAGTATCTCGTGCGCTGTACAACCAAGCTGTCGTCGGAAGGGAAACGTAAGCTGCCTAATGCGTCACACTTTATTTGCAGTAACAAAAATTTGATTTGCTTCGCGTTAACATTAACCCCAGCCAGCTTTCCTAAGAACAAACATTTTAAATATCAGTGAACAAGGATTGATTAGATTATAGGACGTTGGGCCTTTTCTTTTCCGATGATATGTTTCCTGCCAGTGTTAATTCTGATGTGTAGCTGGCGCGATTTGTCAAAGTAGCGGTAATTCTACGAGCGCGCAGGAAATTAGACGTTAGGTAACAATTGACAGTTGGCTCTACGTACTACTCAATATACTTTTGCAGATGGTCGCCAAACGTAGCTACCCTTATGACGACTTACAGCAGGGACTACAGTCGAAGACACATGTTACGGAGAAGGTGTATAATTCAACTGCGGAGCGAATGCCCAAGATCTACGGTTGGTATCGATGCGTGTCTTGCGTGTGTGTGTGCGTTTTGATGTGGCTTGGTAAGTTTCGGTGTGACAACCGTGTCGCAATGAAATATGAGAATCGGCTTGGCATTGACAAAGCAATATTTGCACGAGGCTGCGGACTTGTGTGGCGTAGCTGTTATTCACCAAGAGCGTGCAATATTCATTAATAATAACGAGAATAGGGGACTAAGCCCCATTAAGGCTGCTTGAATGCCAAGAGTATAGCGGCGAGCGTTTCCTTATCTGCATCGTGTTAACGCAAATTAACAGATTGAATACAGGAACTTTCCACCGGAAGAAAATTTGGTGAGTAGTTTATTAGTGAGTGGCTTTTGTACCCAGAGATTTATGCCAATACGTTTTTTGTCTCAACATTTACTTGCCTGCCTATTTAGAACGAAGTTTAGTAAGTAAAAAGTAGCAGTGGGTTTATGATTATCTGTATCTTTATTTTTTTACGTTCCTTCGGTGCTTAATAATTATGGTAGTGGTGGAATTAAATTCGGTGATATTAAATCATTTCCTAGAAAAGACCCGCCGATTTTGAACATTGTCATATCTTTGCTCTACGCGCAATTCAATTGGTCTAATGTTGCATTGCTCTTCGTTGCAGAGCAAACGCTGTCGAAGTTACTAAACGGGTCGAAGGATTTCTTTCGAGCACGAAGCCGCTCTTTTCCCGGAACAGAATCCTCCACTTCATCCAACGACCTCTTAATTAGTAGGTTACCTGTCATAATTCATATGTCATTGATACGTCATTTGACCGGACCATTACGGTAAGGAAAACATGACCGAAGTGTGTAACGCTGCTGTATCAAATAGTTGTTAAATCAAGAAAAATTTTTCCAAGTGTCATTCGAATAAAAGCGCTGCTCATGTTTATAGCTGGAGAATACCTAACGAATGGATTTCGACTTCCTATTCATAATGCCATAGAAAATTCTTTAAAATTTTCGTCGAACCCTCTGTAGCTGTTTATCAGGGACGGTGGATATTGCTTAATATCGTCAATCAGTTAGCACTGACTCCGTCAGCTTTTTTAAAAGAACCATGCGCTGACGACACAGATTCATGTAGGCCAGTTTTTTTACAATTATAAACAGTAGGTCGCTGGTTGAAAACGACGCGTTTCTTTCATAGGAACCGCCGGCTGGCCTTCGGGTTATTCAACCCCAAATGGCCAGAAGAAACATCCTGTTTATCCTATATCAGACTCATTTGTCACGCTGGCTCCTGCAAGCTTTTCTATGCGCTGCCATTGCAGGAGAGTGTTCGTCTTGCCGCAGGCAGGAGCCGTGCGGACTGTGTTGTTCGTTCTGTGATGCAGCCGTGTGCGATCCCTGCGTCCGGCAGTGCACAGCTTGTTGTAACTATTTTTGCCAACTGTGTTCGATAGTCTGGTAAGAAGTGCATTTAGTTTGCTTCGTTGTTCTTAGTTAGAGTTGTTTTGGGTGATCACTGACGGTTGTATGCAGTAAGTAGACACTGAGTAGATAGATAAGGTCCCGCCAGATGAGAGCTCCATGGTGAACCCTGCCAGGGCTAACATGCAAATGTACCGCTTGGTGTCTGTTGCCAGTTATGGAACTCGGAGTAGCACGGCGATATGCTTCTCCTGCAAATGATACTAACTTCGTTCGTGGCTATCAGAATCATCATCATGAACGCCAGGAGTAAAATGGAGATCTTACGCTGTTCTTCCCGAAAAATGGCGTTCATGGTGACAACTACTAGGGTTGCTCTGCGGCGGAAAGGAGATCATTGTCATTGTATAAACAAAATAACATTGTGCAACCGAAACGCAGATTATTCGTCCGCCATCAGCCGATTGAATTGTACAAACTCAAGAGAAATATTTTAATTAGCTACACGCCAAAACATAAATGGGGAATGTTAATTATGTATAGGAAAGTCTGTGGAATAAGTGTGCTATAGGTCGTGAATGCTCATTTATGGATGGGCATATGGACCTTCATGCCTTCTGATCTATGTATGTACAGCCTTTATTTGTACGTATTCCAGTTTGTTGAGTGACCGACGTTTGGTACGTACCATTTATCGACTGCGACGGGTCGTTACCAATTATTGTAGTACAGCTCTGTGAACACTGCGAGGGAGTCCGTTATCTCGCTCGTGCATGTCATGCATCCGACGGTAGTAAATAATATATTCAGCCAGTCAATTGTAAACAAGCCGCATGAATAAAGACTCAGTTTGATATTTGGCGTAATTTTTGTTGTTAGTTTTGTTTTCCAGTCTCCTGCTGTTGTATTTGTTTATATATTTATTTATTTTTTCTTCAATTGGTATGGTACATGTACAACTCACCTCAGTCTCAATCTCGATCTATTTCTTCACTCCTTGACATGGGTCATCATCTTCTCCGTTATTTCCCTTACCATTTGGTTTTAAGGTCTTGCCGTCACAATTCCACTATCGTTGTCCATTAATAATGCCGTTTACAACAACTGTATTAGTCGTTCGACATCATCAGCATTGTTATCAGCGATTATCATATCTTTCCATATTTCATCATCCTGCATCATATATATATATTTCCACAACTCTTTGTGTCTCTCGTGTTTCAGCGCGTGTTTTCGCGTTCGCTCTATGCCATCGCTTTACGTTTATATATTTATATATTCTTTAACAGAGCGAAAATCTGGTTCAAGAATAAAGTGCCTTTATCATCGTAGATAAGTTCTTCGTCGTCTGTCGGCATAAGTAACTGAAAAAAGAATTCTGTTCCCAATGTCGTTCGTTTGATTGAATTTTCTTGCGGTTGCTCATCTGTGTGCTATCTTGCCTTTTCGCCCATTCATCTTTCTTAGGTTCCCTTTACTATATTTCGCTCACCTATGGCAAGTACTGTGCTATACTGTGGCCTCATAGCTCATCAGTAATCAAACTCACGGATGAACTCTGCTTGTATTCGTGTTCACTCAGCAATTATTTGACATGATTTGTTTTCCTTGTTCCGTACCACGAAATTCGGTGTTTCCCTGGCGTCCAATCAGTGGATGGGATCCACTATTTATTAAGAAGGTGTCTCCCGCTAGTCGTAGTATCTATGACCAGTTCAGTTTCAATTTTATTAAATTTGGTTTGTAGTAAACATCGAATTCGGTTTGAAAAGTTTTCGATACGGTTTTGAAAACCGCTTGACTTATTTTGATTTACGTTAAATTGAAACTATATATATATATATATATATATTAGGTTTCTTTCTATTATGAACCCCACTTGAAGGATATAACTTTATCATCATTATCATATTTTTGTGCTCTTATTGAATTCACGTTGCTCGCACATTCACTCACGCGTGTAAATGAAACGTTGAGGAACGTCCAAGCATAATCCTTGCTCCTGCCCCTTGGTTTCACACGTCGCCTTCACTCGTTCTCATGTCTCAGAATCAGTGTCGTGTCGTACTAAAACTAATGATACGCTTTTTTTTCAAATCTGTTTGCATGTCATCAAACTCACCGTCCGTGTGTGTGGGCGAATGTGTGCGTGTGTGCAAACAATAGCTCGCCTATTTAGAAAACATCAGTCAACGATTACGTAAATAACTTCTATGCTTATGTCGAATGTTCATCATGAAAAAATTCGACACGTCGCTGGGAAACCAACCAGACAACCCAAAATGGGTGAACAGGGACAAACCGAATCGTTCAGAATTATTAGTTATATGTATTTCCATCATGAAGCATACTTATCTGTCGATATCAGGCATATGTACTCACACGTATGTCAGATGTACGCTGCCATCTGCCATAATCGGGACTTGATATTCATCGGTCGCCAACAGGGTTTACTCTTTTCATATACCAAGTCATATAATAATCTTTTTTTGTGTATCTGGTATCAATCATATATATGACGTCATTAGGTTTATCGTAAATTGATTATGGTAAAGGAGTCGTTGACATTTATCGTTACGCAATAACCGACAAGCTGCCCTCCCTTTTTTCTGTTCCGTGCTGCCACCAGTCATTATTGGGCACCTACAATTTGCATCATGCCTACTGCTTAATTTTATTGGTTTTTGAAAAAATGTTCGACACGTGTATATACTCTTATAATTTGATCCTTCTAAGAGAAGGACTCTGGCAAAATGTGGCGGACTATTCATCTTGTCACTCGATCCATATATGTCTCACTGCGTATCCGCATTGTTGTAATATTGTTGTAACAAAGAATACCGTTTTTGCAAACACCTTCTACTCCGTAAAATATCGGAAAAGGTGTGCATTTTTCGTTTTTCTTCAATGCCAATATAGCACACCTGATTCGTGTAGTCACGTACTCTTTGTTTGAATGGCGACAGTTATTATCGTCACATTTTCACGTTATCCTACGGTTGGTCGATTGGTAATATGATATAGTTTGTCCATAATATTGACTATACATTGAATGCTGCTAATAATATTTAACCCACACATCTTAAAAATAATAATCTAGGTCTGGCAAGTTAAAACGCCCATTGCACTTTCCAGCGCATGCGAGTCCAAATTTATATGCGTACATGAAGATATCATACGAACATTACAATTGTGGATCCGGATCCCATTTAGTAATAGTGACTAACTAAATGGGTCACAGTTTTGCGCGACATTTAGTTTTAGCTTATGGTGTATCACCATATTCTTCATAGCCGTTCAAACCGGAATTTAATCATACTTTAGCATTAACAACATCGAATTCGCTGTTCTTCCTGGCTAGTCCTCTCTCAAGATCCCGCTTTCATCGAGGTTACGTGCTTTTATAGAGATAGTTAGTCAACGTCTTCGTAAGCAGACTTACATTCAGTCAGAACGGGCATCTGTCCCAAAACTAATCACGAGTGTTTAGCGTGTGTACGGCAGGCCTCTGACGACGTCGAAATCTCGAGATTTTTTTCCGAGCTAGAGCCGGAAATGGGGAGCGGCCACATTAGACGTGTCCTCATCAACTAGCTTGAATTAGGGGAGGTTCTGCTCTGGACCTGTCATTTGTTTCCTGCACGTGTTGGTGCTCATGTATCGAGCTTGTATGAAGGATCGTTCGATCACGGCAGGAAGTGGCATTCGCCTTCGTAAGCGTTGGCCTTTCCAACTGTCACTAGGCCAGTCGCGGCTTTTGGCGCTTTGCTATACCTCCACATATCCATATCCATTCACAAGCCAACCGATAAATACGTTCCTGTCCCAAACCGTTCTTGAACATTGAATTTTTTCTGATATTTACTACTTTGGCTTACTGTTCCACGGCAGCGTAAACGGCTGAAAACTTCGGTCAAAATCGCATTGTTTGCGCCGTTCAAACACGTCTGGGACATACAGCAACTGTTGAATGTCACGTTCGCTTTCGCGAGCGGCCCTTCTCAAATAGGCGAGACGCAGGCAAACACTCCGAAGCAACAGAGATTTGACACTAGCATCGATGCGGTTTTCAATGGCCACACATGACATCGAGTTTCAGTAGTGTGAACAGACGGTTAAATGAACGCAAACAGACGTTGACTTTTATGGCATTCAGGTTTTTTAGCGGTGACGAAGTGTCCCTTGGACCTTGAAGAAACTTCGGCTAAGGCAGCTGTTTCTCTGCGGGACAGGTACGCAGACGGATTTCGACAGTATGCCGCCCTCCGTCGACTGCAATTTCCGTCAATTTGAGGCATCACCCATAAAGCAAGGTCGGATTCAAGAAGGGAGACATCATAACGAACGACGGGCGTCTTCTGTTAAGACTGACATATACTGGTATCATGTATGGTTTCACATATTTAACCTACGCTGACTGATGAGATGTAATTGATAGTGGGAACTCCACTCTTGTAGGAAAACGGCTACGTTTTCATCTCGTAGCCGAGATTGGGCGACCCGGGTCGTCGGCAAGGCTCGCCTGTCCTCCGAAGGTGCCGTTCGTCATTGGCCTGTGTGAGGTTCGGTTACGGCAGGAGAAAGACGAGGGAAGGAACAGATATGTTCGATCACTAACACTGAAGGCTGCGACACTCACTGCTGGCAAGGACAGGAGGCCCGTACGCGCGCTGGCACTTTTCAGGTAGCTGCGCATCTGGCCACAATCAGCCACGTAGGACTGCATCTCCTGTTAACGCTAGTTGGATAACATCACTGTGGAAAGGGTACTGTATATACCACCTTCGTATCCTATGATTAGCTACGCTTGTTGTGCTTTTAATTCTGCTTCTTTCCTTCTTTTTCTGGCCCTTTCTTTTTGTCTCTTCGTTCTCCCTTCTCGCGCACAAGTTTCGTTCTGCTTCTGTTCTCATCGGGCTAGTTTAGAAATAATGACCCACACATGTATCGGATGAAGAGCAGGTCTGGCCGATTCCTAGGGTCTTTCATTCCATACACGACTCTTTACTGAATGGCTCACCTTCACGGTTGATAATTCTGTTCCTGTGGGAGTTCTATCGCTTCGGAAAGTACGACGCATCGTGTTGCTCAAGATCAGGCCCTCGTTTCCACGTTCGGTCATGTCCATGCAGCGCTCTTTCTCTTTTCACGGTTCCCTACATATGTATTTTTCTCTACCCTAGGTAGCTAGCCTAACCTGTCTTAGCTCCGTCCAAAACGTAATCTTTTTTCTACGCACGTTTTTTCACGTTCAGCGGGGAATAGTAGCTGTGACAATAAACACGAGCCTTCTCATTCATTGTTCTTGAATCTGTCACCGGTAATTATCATGAACATCAGCATCCGATTCAAAATGGCTTCTTTTTCATTATCAACGTGATAGTAGATTCTTGTCACGATATTTTTTCGATTATTATCATTAACATTGTTATTATCGTCATTAATATCGGTTTTATAATCATTATTATTTTGCGTCATCATCATTTCAATCAGTCAACCTTAATTATTACATCATCAGCAGAACCTTCACCATCATTTTTCATGCGATCATCCACTCAACCGCAACACAGGCAAGCAACAAGCAATCGCAATACAATTGCGATTCATACTCAGGATCCGTCGCCAACAATTCCCTTTTTGTTATTCTTCTACGTGTTCATATTCATTTCACGCCCTTTCGAGATGTTTGACCCACCGCGCTACCATTATTATTTTTCTCTAGTGATCCGGACCAGTTCTTTATCGCCGAGAAGTCACCGCAGATATTCATTCCATTATAATTCAACATCATACATTGCAAAAAAAACACTCCAAGTTGTTTAGGCGGCTGACCGCCATCAAATCGCTTTTCCTACTCCACGTGGCACCTTCTAGGCGGATAAAACAGAATAAAATCCCACCCAGGCGGTTTATGATGCGTATCCTTCAGCCGTTGAAACCCCCGAGATGCGGTGGCCCAACGCGCTAGATGGACAGACCATGGCACGGCAACAGCGCTGCGGGAACGATCCACTACATCGCCCTCAGATCTTTTGCACCGTTGCCACGATCCATGAAGATCCAGCCAGCTAGCCTTGAAGAACGGAGACCTGAAGCTTCCCGCCAGGCCGGCACTTAGCACTGGCAATTCTGACCGGGACCGCCTTGTTGGACGTTCTGGTCGGTCAGCCGAGTGCCCTTGTTGGCTCCGCCAACGAGCGAGGGATCCGAGTCCAGTGTCTCCGACATCTTGTCGCAGATGATGTCAACGAGCCTCTCGAAGCACTGCTTCACGTTGATGTTTTCCTTGGCAGACGTCTCGAAGAACTCGAGTCCAAGTTGCTCGGCCAGCTGGCGACCCCGCTCCGTGGAAACCACCCGCTCGTCCTCCATGTCGCACTTGTTGCCTGCGTGGAACCGGAAAGACGTTAGAGACTGACCATTGACTGGTGCGCGTGAGGTCTACAGAGGAGAAATGTGACATACACGTAGTACCGACAAGCCGAGATGGTTGGATCACGCAGTCAGAACAAATCCATTTTTGAAACGAGAGCAGTCGACACGGAATCAGCCATTCCGTTAAGTTGATTGTACGTTGCTTCGAGAGTTATAGTAACATTGGATAACAGTAATTGCTAGAGAGTCTGAGAGGAGATGAAAATGCGTTTTATCACCTGCGTGGTATTTATGCTTTCATTAGAAAGTCGTACGAATTGAGTTCCTTCGAGCTGAAACTCCTCGACTAGTTGTTGACCTTGACATATGCCATTTAGAAGCTACGCGATGACATTGAGTTTATTTTCTGAGATAGTGTCATTTGCCAATGAAACCGACTTAAATTTTAATGCCCGAATGCTTTCATTACTTGGCGGAAAAGATTTTTAAATATTTTCGGGGTCATATTTTATCGTTTAAGTTACCTTCGACGACTAGTTGAGATGCAGAGACCGGTCTACTCCCCTACGAACTTTTAACACATAACCTTGCTTTATTCATCAATGGAGCCAAGAGCACCCGATGTTCACTATCGACAGATCAGCCAGTGAAAGCTAAATTTCCACTAAATACAAATGAAGCTAGAAAATCAGTGATTTCGCAAATAAACGTTTGCTCTACGTCCACGAGATGCCATCACGACATCGAAGTGTGATAGCAGATGCACTGTTTGTGTGTTTACTTCAGTGTATTTACGCACCGACGAGCACGACCTGGGCGTTGTCCCACGAGTAGGTCTTGATTTGGGTGACCCAGTCCTGGACGCACTTGAATGAGTCCTCATTGGTGACGTCATACATCAGGATGAATCCCATGGCACCTCGATAGTATGCCGTCGTAATAGTGCGGTACCGCTCCTGACCAGCAGTATCCTGTAACGGAGGCCAAGCGAAACGAGAGCGAACGTCGACAAGCGCGATTGGTTATTGCTAATAGCCGATGAATGCGTCGCTACAAACGTGTTTAGTGGTAAATGGTGTTCGATGGAGAACGCCGTACGCTGCAAACGAACGCCATAATTTTTTTGCGTCGGAGACTAGCGACTTCCGTATATCACAACCACAGCTATAATTGTTGATAAAGCCGATTCTGTTCTGTGGCAGATTACAGCATATCTGTGCGTCGTTCATGTGTGAAGTTTTTTTTTTGTACCACGAGTAGCCATGCGTAATGCGAGTGCTTTTAAACCACATTATGTAAACAATATGAAAGACATGAAGACGCAATTTCGGCTGGAAAATCTGTGCAAAGGCACCATATATATATATATATATATATATAT
>MNPL01006011.1:0-12813 GCA_002081605.1 Tropilaelaps mercedesae
ATATATATATATATATATATATATATATATATATATACCACACGCAGCTAGAGGCCAACATTGTATCAGTCGGGTGAAAACATATGCTAATTAATCTAAAACTTTCCGTTCGTTGCAGGTTCTCGAGGTTTTGGAAGAACAGTTTCCGGTAGTCCTCTCGAAAATTGCTTTTCTTGTACAAATAAAAGCCCGTCACAACAACGAATATAATTCGTCAGACGTTCGACGAGCCTTCTGTTTCAATCTAGCCACAAAGGTGCATAAGATGTCATTTTTTATTTAAACTCAATTTTTATAAGGCTTTAAGCTTCGGAACATGTTGCGGTGTGGACGGCAACACAAAATTTAAAAATAATGCCTCGTTAGTTTACGGCGATTTATTTGCTTAAGTTTAGGAAGACTGGCTTGTTGACATTAGAAGACTGATCGAGGTATGGCGATTTGAGTAGCGCTAATTGGCATTGTTTGGCTGCTAAAACATTATGCCCTTGAAAGTTGAATCAGATATCGGGAGCAAAACGCCGCACCTTTTCCTTTATCAGTGCTGAAAGTGGAAACTAAAAATTGTATTTTCTAGGTCAACGCAAAACTGAGCTTTGTGTATCTCGAAAGTATTTTATACTTAGATAAACGTTACCTTATGAGGATAAGGGAACTCTCAAGTCAAACAAAACTTCTGGTAAAATTGGCGATTTCAGATAAAGGAATGGAATTGCGATTTTGTGCCTGAACTAAAGGAACCCGAGCTCGTCGTCAACATTGACATCTTAAAGAAAATTTGCTGCATATCTTTGCTACCGCACTTTGGTCGCTTCAAAAAATACAACCCCGAGCAGTTTAACGTGGCTCGGTACACTCAGGTATCAATAAAAAATACTACTCTACACCCCTTCGTCTACCTCGAAATATAAATACCACAAACTATTCGTAGACGCCACTGAAACAACATATTACATAGGAATCACAATACATTACGCGCGCACCACAACGCACGACACAGATTCCATAACGTATCACACAGATACCAGGATTTACCACAACGTACATTAGAGTGCCAGAGCGTATTACAGAACTATTATAGAGGTGCCGCAGAGATGAGACAGGTTTGAGCCACGGGAACCGAAGGTAGATTTTTTGCCGTACTCCTGCATTAATATTGTCATGGGGCTTGATGGAGATTTTAAGTGATGTGAGGGTGGTCACCTACTCATAAAATTATTTTAACCATTAGTTCTATGATGAAGGTCACCTCCGAAAAACCTCGATAAAAGATGAAAAGCCAAAGTCCTGCACATCTTGACACCCTCCTTTAGGACTCGTGTGAAAGTCAATTGCCTATGCTCACAAAAAGCTCCTGAAAGTAGAGCGAACATTTACTAGATCGTCGGAATGGAAACTGGTTCCCTAAACAAACAAAAAAACTGACATCCAGCGTTTTAACTTTTACATGGTTTGGCTTAGTTAAACAAAATTAGGTCCTAATATAAGAATTTCTTTAAAATGCTTTGCAGCCTTCAAAGGACAGTGGAGATGACCAAAGCAAGCCAACAAAAGCAGATACCTCTGAAACCTCAGCGCAACAAAGCCCCTCCACAGATGCCGCCAACGAACCCCAAGAACCTTCACCAGCTGGGGCATTTGATGCCAGTAAAGACAACGATTACAATAGTGGCGATTCGAGGTTTATACCATTAGAAATGTTTTAACATCCTTATGAAGGGAGATGCTCTTTTTTAACCAATAAACTAAGGATCGTTCGGCTGCATAACACGCAGGAGGCAAACGCACCCATTTTTAAATTTAATTTATATATCCTTCAAGTTACTTCACATTGATGTAATGTGTATTTTGTACATTTTTGGTTTTTCAGAAAGGAGACGCTGTCTTCTTAAATGAAGCAAGTCAACTCGGGACTTGTCGAAGACATCGCTAACTCGAGTTCTTTGAGAAATTTCCAGTTACGTAAACACGTGTTAAGCACAGAAAAAGACCCTCACGGGGGTACAAAACTTTGTTGTTACATATTTATGCACATAGTTACTCATGCGTAGTTCTCGTTTAATAAAGTTGTCCGCGTATTTACCATTGAAGAGAGAAAATACCAACGTTGACAAACAGCAGTCCGAATTCGTGGCGGACAACATGAGTATATACTCAGTGTATATTCTTACATTAAAACACCGTCCATCGAGTTCATGCGACTGAAAAAAATTTGGAAAAAGGTCGCATTACGCTTCTGATGTATCCATGAATTTATCCCTTAGGCAGATGAAATGGCTTAACTAGCGCATTACGGACGAATGTTGTGTGTGTGTGTGTGTCTGTGTATATATATATATATATATATATATATAAGGGATCTCTCTAAGCTATTGGTGACTTTTTCAAGAATTAATAAAGATGCTTGTGGTTATTATTGTGTGGTTATTCAGGTGGGCGGGAACAACCAGCTCACAAGGCTCTGGTGGTCAGTTGCGAGTATTGATCCTAGAGGGCAAATTCACACCCCTGTCTGTGTTAAGTTTTCGAACGTAGATTGAGTCTTTCTGGACGGTTAGCTTTATACCTATCGCACAAACTTAGACATGCATGCATACAGCGGAAGCGAAAGTGCCCGCTGGGCATGCAGCTTTTTCCATCGTCGATGATGGTTACCGCCTGACGACTACTAACAATACCATCTCAGTCTGGAGTCTTCCACGCTGATACGGTTCCAGCACATCCTTACGGACACGGCCATTGACAAAATGCGCCATTTAATCTAACACTCCCTTTCGTTACTCATTCACTACCGCGAAAGCGTTTGCACATCAAAACGAGCATATTTGTTCCGCAATAATAATAATAATAATGATAGTATTAATAGCGATAAAAATATAAGTAGTAATCATATTAATACTAATAATACCGTCATTACCGACTACACCACCGTCATTAGCGTCATTGATAGTATAAACAATGCTAACGATAGCAAAGCCCTCAATGCGAACGGCGGAAGATTACGAGGTTTCGTCAGTCGTTAGCTGCCGAAAGCCAATCAGCTAGAGAAAACGGGCCTTTAGACGGACATCATTTTTATTCGGAATCGTTGAATACACACAGATCGCATTTGTCTGCCGGGATAGTAATGACACCCTTGAGTCGGAGGGGGAGTTGTGCGTTATCTGACAGAGAAGTCGCTTAAGCAGAGCTTCCACCCGGGTCTTCTACCCGAAGGAACCCATTATCTGTGAGCTCGCGTTCCAACAACTCGCGCTATCGCGTCGTTTCAATGCCCGGCACCGTATGAAGGGGCCGTTTTGCCGACTTCAGCCCATCCGGTAACGCCAGCGCGGGATATAACGTCAGAGACGAAGTCACCCATCCGGTGAGGCTTCGTCAGATGTCGGTTAGCACTCCCACGAGCTTTCACCTTTGTCCACGTGTGAGAAAACGCCACCTTCGCACGTAGTGGAGCAGCAGGGCGTCATTATGAGGGCACCGGTTGTTTAGTCGGCAACACCTCCCAGATCAAACATCCTTCACTGCCGCCTGACTTGATTTCTGGTTCCACTGCCTGGTTAGCAATGCCTGTTTGGCCTAACCAGAGTGGTTAGCGATGTTTCATGCCACACAATGTGAAACAAACGGCGAAGGCGATAAAACACGTCAATAAACTGTGATATACTCTAACAGGTGGGGCATTTACCGCTGGTAGTTGAACATGGGGGGGCTATCTGAGACATTTCCGGAAAAGTGTTCCGTAAACATCGTCCAAATTTGCGAATCTCGCTTCTCGTAATCAGTCAGTCCTGCGGATTGCGCTGTGTGGATGTCTTGTCGAAGTTCGCTGTCTTCAAACGTTCTTGGTGGGCTGGTGTGTGGTGAAAATCTTAGAGAAACGTGTTGGAGAAACTTTCATGTAGTGTATATTAACAGATTATTTCTGATTTTAGCTGTTTCACTACTAGGTGTTGACACTGGGGTGTGCTTTTGCCGAGTATGACGGGTGACCTCAGCGAAACGTCACCGCTTTTCGTTGTGAGCCGGAAGCGACCGACTAGCCGATGAGATTTACGAAACCGGTCCGGTAGAGAACGCATAATGAAACCTTTTTGCGTTTTGATGAGAAAAATATCCTAATTCAACTGTTCTTCTGACATTTTGGAAGACGGTTAGCATTTATGGAATCCGCTTTATGGCATACAAATTCAGAGTAATTTAAATAAATTATCAAGGTACGTGCCGTAGTAGATTATACCTATATCGTCGTGGTAATCACTGAATTGGCTAAATAACCGGCGACTGCTATGGGCACTTGATGATAGTCCGACGGTTGCTCATTCGAAGCATGGTGGTCTTAGCTTTCATTTAAGAACCAAATTCTTCATTTAATTAACCTTGCTCGAACTCGAGTAAAATTCTCTTGTACAGAACTCAATGTCAGACTATCACGCTATGCATATTTACTAGAAGACTAATGTAACCCAAGAAGATGTTGCTGGTTCGAGACGAAGCATGTCCCGACGTGTCCCGTATTGCTACCTCATACCCCTACGCTAAATCCGCTCGCTTAATAGTACGAGGGAACGCATGCAAGAGAGTCACGAACTCCGAATGCTGTGTTCCCCGAAGTACCCAGAGCGGCCACATACAGCCAAGGCGGCGCCGTCATATCCGAATGAGGTTGGCGCAGTGCTTAGGCCGTCGGCCTCTATACCGTCAAGTTGTTCTCCCCGGAGGGGGCAGCTGTCGGTGACGGGCTTTGTCATCAGTCCCCGGTTTAGCCCACCCCTCTCTTCCGACCAAACCTCTTCCTCGTCGTTTTACGTTTGCCGAACGCGTGACAATAACCCGCCTAACTCGCAAGGAACTGCTAAGCTTCCGCTTCCATCAACGAGGCATTAAACATCTCCATTCCATCTGCTCCACTCGACCGGTCGCGTCTTGGCCGGTGTTCGGCGAGGTCCACAGCTCCGCGGCGTTAACCCGGCTTTTCGTCCCCCACCCGCCCCGGGGGCGTGATAAAGACCTGTTACGGTTTGCTCCGGCACCCCGGGCGTTCGCTCACGACGCGGTCCCTACGGCTTCGGCGGCATCGTGCGTCGACCGTTAGCTCCCTGCTCATTCGTGACGCCTTGAACGGCGCCACAGCCAGTTGGCTGGCGCACACGCGCACCCTCCTCCCTGCGGGGCGCACCCATCCACGGTGGGCGCACTCAAACAGGCGCCAACGGCCGCTGGCCGGCCTCCATTGACAGTGGAGGCGAGCAGTGGTTGTGATGGCCTGATTGGCCGGCCATTCATTGTCCGTGCGTCGCGTCCACGCCCTCGAAGAGCGATCGCGGGAACGTGGGTGGGTATAGGGACGAGTGAGGGGGTTGTTAGGTGGGGGTGGATGCATCACCGGAAGTTAGGCCAATAACAAGAACAGCAAACACTCGACGAGGGCCGCAGCGCGTTTCAACGATTCTCGACATTTGCAAGCGCGAAGGGTCCGCGTAGGAGGGACGTCTTCCTTTCGCTATTGGCATTTTTCTATTTACTTTTTGTGGGCTTGTTATCGTTCCACATTTTCTTTAAATAAACTGTCGTTATGCAATAACGCGAATGCAAATCTATGCCAACTTCCTTTTGTGCCATGGCAGCCGTTAACGGGTCCAGTATGCGAGAGAACACGAGACTCCTTCAATGAGGAGAATTTTTATCAGTTTAGGCTACATAAAAAGGACCGACTAAAAACGTCCATGTCGGTGTCAATGTCAAAGCGTGACATCAAATAAACAAGCGAAATAAAATAATTCAGCACTAGTTACAGAGCTTTTGGGTACTGATCTTCATTCAATTAAGAGCTAGGACAGTCGTTCGCGTCCGCGGTATTGTCGTAATTCAACTCTCTTAGAACAACCCCCAGACAGGCAAGTAGGCCGGCGCATCTCGGCCGGTTCGCGGTGACACGATGAGTTCCGTGTGGTCTTCTTCCGTCGGCGGAACGGTGGCGAAGATGCCGGCAACGATTTGTGGAACAGCTCGATGGACATCGCCGACGTCAATGCAAAATGCCAGAGCGCTGCTGGTCGTGGATTTTTTGTTGGCCAATAGTTTATGCATGGCATTCGTTGCGACCGTTGTGTCTTTCGAGGACGCTGCCGATATTGACGGCGGGAAGGTCCGTTCGTATTTTGCTCCTCCGTAGACGTCTTTTTGCTAATATTTTCACCTCGTTCTTTTTTTATATTATTTAGAAGTTTGAGAGAGTACTAGATAACGTCTAAGAACTCAGTATCATAGCCCGTGATAGGATGAAGACTAACTGAATGCGACATTCTGAGAGAATGTTGATTATATCACCTACGTCCGTCAGACAGACGAAACGTGCCTGCAAGCTGCATGGACATTAACGGATCTTAATTGGACGTCGAACTTTGATCCAGGACTTTGGGATTCACCCTGGCCAATGCGGCGCTAAAATGCATTTAGTAACTTCTACGTTTGTTCTCTCCATGGGGTTAAATGCTCTTCTCTGCTCCCTGTGAGACGCGATTGCGTGTGAAGAAAACGTGTTTGAGATATTCAGCTTTGTTCGGCCACAGTTCACAATATAACTGAAGCTTTGAGGGACAGACTCAATGGACTTTATGCTTTATGCTTTATGCCGAGATATTTACTGGGCCTCAACTCAATGCCAGGACCATCAACGATCGAAGAAACAAAGTTAAACTTACCTTAATAAACTGGCCATTGACCTATGTAAAAATACGTATTCAACTCTGAAAAATGTTGAAGATTTTTCACTGAAAATCTTCAAAGATCGAGTTTAGATAACCGTTTTCAATTTGCACTCGCCCGCCAAAGCAGAAATCCGCATATCTAACGATGGGTAAAGTTTAAATATGTAACAACCAACATGACCAACAAACCCATGAATGAGGCTTGTTCAATGAAAAAGACTTCTCAGTTTAGGCTACATAAAAGAGACAAACTGAAAACGCCTACGCCGGTGTAAATGTATTGGATTAAGCGTGACATCAAATAAACGAGCGAAGTAACCTTGGCGACAGAGATCTTCATTGAATTAAGATCAATCTTACGTTTATTTCTATACTCCCTTAAAACCGCACACAGCATCACAGACAGTAGCCAAAAAGTCAATTCGTACCCGTGATATCCCATGACCATCACTTACCACCCAGCCTCGAAAGTTCACTTGCTGTATATAGCGCGAAGTAGTAGAGATTTATTTACGCGAGCTCCTTGGCCATCACTTCATTAGCACCCTTCGGTATTAACGCTCGGCGAGATACACCTCCGTCATGACACTATACCTAAACTATAGCGGCAAATGAAAATCCAACACCAAGAGGTTGTAGCCACGTTCTTTCTCTGATTCTGTCTATAAGTTCTTGCAAAATAATAGTGACGAAAGAGCCATCATAGAGAATCTTTTTAAGTCTTCGTCTTCGATGACCGAATCGAGAGGTGTGGCTTTCGCTTCTGTGCGCCAGCAAGTCCATGTCCCCGCAAGCATTCTGAATCGCTGTTGTAGCGTTGCGCTGCGCTAATCTTTTAAGGCGGAACGTAAAATCATGTTGTCGACGCTGTTACCTAAAGCGGGCGTCCCCCAGGCAGTTGTGCGGTGGCCCCCACTCAACGCGGAGATGCTCATGCACTGGACGCTCTTTGTGAGCCCGGCTACCGGCCATTGTACCAAATGTCCCGAGGGCCGTCGGGGCGCCCTTCGTTACCGGACGCTATCAACGACAGAATCGTAAGTGCCGCCCACGATTATCCAGGCGTCTAATCGTCGAAGCTGTCGGGCATAGGTGGACAAGTCAAGAAGGTCGTGATGAATGGATACAAAGAAATGCTTGTCCTCGTTGCTATTAGAGGTCCCCTCCGCCTGCGGCGATGTCGTGGTAATGTAAGTTAGGGTCTTTTGTGTCCAACATGCATCGATGTATCATCTGATGACAAGTCTTATCGACTTACTTGGGAAGCATTTCAATACACTCGTCAGCTTTCACAAGCCCTCCGCGGTTAGAAGTCAGTTGGGACGAAATTCGTCGATGAAATGCAACGATGAGCCAATGGAAAAGGTTCAGTCAGAATTACTAATACACAGGAAAAGGACGGGACAGATTTAGCCTTTCTAGCAGGGCATGGATACGAATGGCTTTTATTTTCATTTGGATCAACGGATTGTGCCGGCCTGCCCGTCCGCGAACAGAAGACATTAAACTCGTTCTTTACGAATATCCCCTGCGTTCGCTCGCGAAACGCGGGTTGCAGTTGGCCGTCTTTGAGCATTTTGTCCATTACTTGGGAGATGTCTTAAAGGTCCCAGTTATTTCTAGTGACCCTACCTAGCCATATTGATAAGGCTAATATTCTCATAGGTAGTCGAACCGCGTTCCATGATCCGAACATGAAGTGTGTAAGTAGATTCTAGTACACCCGATTGCCAAGTGCGTTGAGATTATGCTGCTTACCCTCTGCCTATTCGTGCTTTATCATACTTTATTCGTGCTTTATGCTGAGATAGACAAATACCAGCCCCGCAGACGATTTTCTTATTTGCGGAGCCGTTTTAGTTGATGTATATATGACATATACCCGTTATGCTCATGAAAATATAATTAATTTTTTTTATTCATGTTTGAAGAAACTCTTTGAACCACGTCTCTGTAGCCATTGACACGCTTTGCCCATTTCTGTGACGTACAAACAACGTTGAAGATCGTTATGGTACCATTCATTGGCCCGCTGTCCCATAACAGCCTTAGTGGAAAACGCGTCTTTGAAAATGCCTAAAAAAACGCGTAAAAAGATACGTCAATGCCATACGCTTGTGGCACATTTATTCTAACATTATGCTGAGTATATGTAACCACGGAAGCCGTAAAAGAAGCCACAATCAAGGTTTGGACGAGCCTTGATCACGTAATCTAATAAACAACATTTGGAAGTTTATACGATTGCGATTATCATAAATGTGGTCCAGTGTAAAACAACGGATATATTTTAAATCGAAAGGTACTGACAAGACAGGACGGGTACATGGACAGGATGTCTCAATGGGACGTTTACATGGCGTGGTTTCCGTTCTCACTCCAGGAACCTATGCTGTAAAGGCGGCCTAGAGCCGGACAATCAAACTACACCTACATTCTAGCAGACGCGCGCGTTCGCCTTCTTCGCAAACGATCAATGCCCATCATCATCGAACGGCCGGTTAGCGATAGCCCTGATAAACAGCGGTCTCCAGTTTATGTAAAGGAAAAAAATTCATGTTGGCGAACTGCAAAATGTTCACTAGGAAGCAATGCTTTCAGCGAACGCCACCTGTGATGCCAATTCTCAACGCGTTTATCTACTCAAAATAGAAGTCCAGCAGTCAATTTCTCGACCGGAGACAATCACCCCGTCGATATGAGCAAAATCGGCCACCGCCATCTGTGGAGTCCACCAAATTCACGACCAGCTCCGACTAGATCGCCGTTATCCGGCAGAGCTTAAGCGGTCGCACAAGCCATCATAATTGCCCCCGTCAGAAGGCGGGCCGCGCGCGCAGGCGGAATGGGGGTACCACGTCTAACGGTTAAACGGGCAGAGCATCGGAGCCGACTCGACGCCCTCAAGCGTGATCCACCACCGCGAGTCTTCCCTTTCCTCGGAAGATCAAAACTTGCTCGCTGGCGAAGTCCCGGCTCAAACGAGGCGTCTGTTGGCAACGACACAAATCGACACGCGAAAGCAACCGTTGAGCCAGGCCGGCCATAGACACGTTCGGAGCTGCGTCAACAAGGAAGTGTGCGTTTTGCTGTGACCGCCAGCTCCCGGAGTACCGACGTGGTGACGACGGACGTTCAGGTGAGCGCCAGAGCGCTGGGCACTTCATCCGCGAGGATGCTCCATCTCAGTAGTGTGCTTGTCGTACTCACAGCGGTGGCGGCGTTTGCCGATGCAGGTGAAAACGCCACATCAGTGCAGGGTCGAAAAACCGATAGTGGAACGCCATTCAAGAAGAGCTACTGGACCAAAAGCAAGATGGCGTCCTGGTCCATTCCTACCCTATCCACCGATGTGGTGGCGGTGAAGTCCGGCGAAATGAGCGGCCTCTCAGCGAACTTCGACCGCAGTACCTCGCCAGGCGAAAGCGGCGCTGGGAAAAAGGCCGACGCGCTGAGACCCCCTATGCTGGCCAACAGCCCCTCGACAAACTCGGGTTACTACCACGAATTTCCATCAGCAATCACCAACATCGCGAACTTCGAAAACGCCCGCGCGCGAGATTACGGCAGCCGCTACAACACCCAACCACCCCGCTCTCTGGCGGTAGACACCGGACCTCGTATCGTCGACATCGTAATGCCCGACGCCTACCGGACCCCTCGCTGGGCCAAGCCCCAGGGGATCGCTTCACCCACCCACTCTGACCGCTATGTAACTCAGGAGTCCACCCGCAACGGCTACTACTACGAAACTCCGCCGAAGAAGAACGACAAATTTGACAACCGCGAGAGGAACCGCCGTTACGACTACGACTATGACTCGCGCGAGCTCGATGGACCTCATTCCGACCGTCGCGAGGACCATTGGGACGAGTGGGATGACTATCACTATGACCATCACAGATACTACGACCACAAACACCACCACAAGAAGGACTACGACTACCTCCTGCCGTTGCTGCTCCTAATCCTGGCGCCACTGGCGGTATCTTCGTTCCTCATGCCGGTGACCGCCACGCTGATAACGAACAGCATGTACTTCGCCGGCGCACAAGGCGCCATTTACCAGGGGCGGAAGCGGCGGTCGGTCGATGCTCGGCAGGAGCACCGAGACTTGCTCGTGGAGCTCGCCAGACTCCTGGAAGAGTCGATGGCCCGATTTGAGAATGGAGATGGAGGCGGTGGCGCAAAGCGCAGCTAGAAGGCGTGCAGATTATGCCGGTCATGGTGCATAGGGAGGATGGGGCGGAGATGGTCCCCTTGTGGGCGTGTGTGTATATGTGTGTGTGTGTAAGTGGGCGGGTGTCTGAGTTAAAGTTTTCTCCTTGAGCGCAATGGATGTCCGCCAGAGGACGACATCGGGGGAGCATAGGAAGTGTGCTGGCAAGCGCCACAACAAAACCCGTGAGGTTGACAAAGTAATCCGGTAGTTGTTTGCGGCAAGGACAGACACCTATTCCGGAAAAACATCCTGACGACATAACAAGGTCTCTCGCTGTATTCCGTACTGGATGAGGCGTTTTTATAGTTTCCGTCCGATTGTGGTCAGCTCCTCATAGTAAACCTTTCTCTTTCTACGGCCATATTAGAGCACCATCCCCAGCCTACCACCCAGCGTAATGAAGCCCTTCGAACCCGGGTCTACTTGACGTAATCGACCAATTGCCGGCGTCCAGCCAATCCCCCAGCGTCGCTTGCGGGTATTACGCCAGGTGCGAATCTGCTTCCTTGCCAGAACCAGCGATAGAAAACTGTGCGAGACAAACATGTCACCCTCTTTTCAGCTATTCGCCACCACACCCCGCGGGCATCCGGCAGAGTTTTCATTGTTATGTCAACCACACGCGAACGCCCAGTCGCATGAACACGATGCACCCACGAGCAAGGCGGCCCACCGCGTTTGGCTGCACTGCCGGGCATACGCTAACCGGACGTCAAGCGTCAATTGGAGAACGCGTCAAAACGGGCTTCAATCCAGTAGCTGTCCATTGGAAGGAGTGGGAGTTCCTCCGCCCACCTTGACAGTGGGGTGTTTCTTTTCTACTGTATAATCGTAGCAAGCGCAGTTGACAAATGTTAATATAGTAATTTATTTACATCGAATCAGTCGCACCAGAGGAGCATGCGTGCGTGTATGGAAGACTCACGGCTGAGCCTATTCAAATGTATCGATTAATTCTAAAACAGAGCACGTACTAATGATAGGTGTATGTCAATGAGAGTATTTCGACGTAACCGCGGAGTTCGTCGAAACTATTGAAGAGCACATGTGGTTCATTTTCCATACATTTAACACATCTGCTCCCGCACGGGATAGGTGGGGCCAGCGCGATTTGAGACGAACGCCACGTTTCGTTGTGTAACGAAACGGCGCCCCGCCGGCGAAGTGCACGAAACAAGGCGCAGGCCAGGACGTCAGACTGAGAGATGAGACGCTTTCGTGTTATGCCAAGTCGATGCAGGAATGTTGATTGTTCCCGGTTCGGCAAACGACGTTCGGATCAACTTAGCAGAGTTGAACGGGTCCCGCAGATCTTATGACGATGGTAGAGCCGCTCTTATGGTATGGGCAGGACACAGCAGGCCGGCGAGCATTCGCCACCGTTACATCGGAGGCGGTGCAGTACTGTCCACACCCCTCGGAGCGGGAAGAATAGCGCTTAATTAATTAAAATAAACTATTGCAAAATGGCCGAATAAACCCCGGTGACCGATAGCTACATGAGAAGTGAATACCCTGCGGCGGTGCTCAATAGTTCGAACAGTGTAACGGAGACAGATACAGAATGAAACAATAAACGATTCTCTGTTGAGTGCTAAAACGGTTTGCCTTCTCTTTGTCTGATGATGGCCCATTACTATAACAATACTATTACACATATGGCAGTCATCGAGGTGTGTGGACCTTCTTAATAGCTACCCAGTGGCGCTAGCTTTTGGGGTCGACTAAATTCATGCGACCAAATTGCAACAATTCTATATATATACCAAGGCTTCTGCAAACCATCCCAAAAGATGGCAGATCCTGCAAGTCGTAGTGGCCATCGTCCCGGTACCAACTGAATACAACTGTAGCCAGTTCCCTCAATGCAACAATTTATTC
>MNPL01006013.1:0-12911 GCA_002081605.1 Tropilaelaps mercedesae
ATATATATATATATATATATATATATATATATATATATGTATTCATGTATTATTATTCTTCTTCTTTCTCTTCCTCGCTATCCGCAAGTGGAGCTATTTTCAGTTCTGCCCGAAAGCCGTCATCTCTGTATAGCGGCACCGGCGGCGCAGTCTGTGTGGTGAGTCCATAGGCGACATTCTATTGTTCGACATCGACGAGAAAGACAGCTTCATCCGGTTCAGCCGTGGGGCTCCCATCGTGCTCACACAATTGCTCCGAACCCGGCGCGGCCTTCCTCTGCCCTCAAATCGCTCGACATGGACGACGCGACCTCAGGCATTTCATTACCACCTCTCATTTTGTCGCTGCTCGTTCATCAGCGCACCACCTTGTGCCTACAGCCGTTGAAGTGCGCTCAACCAGCCACCACGTCTACGGTCTTCCCGCCGTAGATCTTCCCGCCTGGGCTGGATGGCAGCTCCCGTAGTGGGCGCCGTAGGGCTCACCTCAGCGATGCCGAAGACGACAAAGGCTGCCGGTCTGGCGCCAGCCACGTGATCGTACTGGTGACAGCATTTAATAAATCATTTTATTATAATTGTCTGTCCGAGAGAAGTTCTACCTTTCCGTGGCGAGCTGAGGAACCAGTCGAGGTGCTGTCGATTCTTAAAGCCACCATCTTCCTGCAATGACTCGGTCTATTGGTAGCAACAGGGAGCAGCAGGACAGAAAACTGCCTTGTCCTGGACTGGTATCACAGACAGTTCACGCCATCCTGACGTTCCTTCGACAACAACGCACTTTTGTTTGATGTCCCCTGAGTCGAAAACGACTTCGTCATTTATCCATATTACGTCCTGCGTCGCCCACAAGTCGATGATGGAGTTCGACGGCGATGGCCTAGACGGGGTCACTAAATAACGATGCCACCATAGACCCTGCCAGTGGTCGCTACTGATGCAACGTTCTCATAACAACGAGTGCTAAAGTGGGATGCGTTCAGGAAAACGTTTTCTAGCGACCGCATTTCGAGAAAGGCCGCCACTTGAGTCAAAATAAATACTTGGTTATCTGCTCTAATGTGACATTGATTGCGCGTGATTATGCTGCGCTGTACATTCTACGAAATATCCGTATAAGAGAAAAAAAAAGCCAAATCTGTTCAACCAGTAAAGGACGCGAAAAAATATGAAGTAACACGCGTGAGGCCGTCACAAATGCGAAATGAAGATTGAATGAAAAACAAATCGACAAAAGCATGATGATCATAGTTTGATAGGTTTATAGTCAGTCGTCCATATATTTGATCTAATTGGTGTAACGAATAAGCCCGCAATTGTTTCACATGTAAATGCCGTGGGCGTAACATTTCTCATCTTTATTTCATGTTATTTTGCTACTAATCACAAGATCTGAAGGACTACTCGACTGTCTACAGTTTCATATTGTAGAAAACAGCTTTTTTCACATTCGTTCGCGAAGTCGCGTCAAACCCACAGGAGACTCCGCAGGCTTAGGGCACTGAGAAGGTCACATTGCACATGTGTCCTGAGAGAGAGAGAAAGGGAGAGATCCCTACAAAGCTGGCCCATGTAAAACATCCTGCTGGGCAGGAGGATTACAGCAGTCCGGGTAAGGACCACGTGTTCGTCGACCTTGACGAAATTATTGGCCTTGTCCTAACCCCCCTCCGGCCTATTGCCCCGTACCGCGGTAGACGCAATACGATCTATCGTTGCCTTAATAGCGTATCACCAGACAGGACCTCAGGTATAGGATGGCCTATTACAAGCCCTACCCACTTTTAGAACTAACAAACATAGATTTAGGTTTCAGTGCACGTGTGCTACGCACGTACCTGATGAGGCTGTTTTACTCAACGGCAGGACGAAACCCTTTAAGGGCAGAATCTTAAATCTCCGAACAACTGAAGAGAACTAATGTAAACAGAGTGTGGGAACCAGCTACCTGGTGGTGTATTTTATCCAGATACGAAGCCATTGTAAAGGGGATTGGAAATTTGTAAGTGTACTTGATTACGCCTCACAAATGCCCGAAAGCTATTTAGACAAACGTTTCGGGTATTCGTTGGCGCGTTTAATGCGCGTCAGCACAACTAAAATTCTGTGGGAAGTTTCTCTCTGGGGGCAGTTGCGCCAACTTCACTCAGGCGTGTTTTTTTGTTTGAATACAGAACAACGGATGCTCAGCAACGAATCGGCCAGTGCAGCACAAAGGTTGTCGGAGATTAATCGTCTCGTGGGATTTATGCAACATAAACTAGTAGAGTGTTGTTGACCAGCAAGAATGAAATTTCCTCCACCCCCCACCGTGGGCGCTCAGCATGGAGGGGTGTCCTGGTGTATTTCTGTTTCTGTTCTAACGAAAGCAAAAAAATTATACGCGTACACGTTCTTGCCTTATTCTGATAGTGCACTGCGGAGACGCTTTATTTTTATGACACGCTGCTCTTTTCTATGCAGGTCTCCCCCAACGAAAGGTGAAACAAAATGAGAATAGAATATGACAGACAGACGGCTAGCTCAAAGAACATAGCTTAGCGTATTGGTTTGCGTCTTGCGACCAAAGAAGACGCGTAGGTGCACGGGTTCGGTCGCCCGTCGTTGCACATTTATATTTATGGATTGGTCAATTTTTAACAATAATGTAAAAGGCGGTACGGTCGACGCCAAACGTTGGCTCATCGTCAGCCCTAAAAAATACAGGCTCAAAGAGCACTTTTGCTCTTCCTGAGGTCCTCCTGAGTTCTGAGGTTTCCATAGAGATGCAGCTATCTAAAGACTGCCCAAAGCGTGTTCGTAGACAATATATCACCAATGTCTTCAACATTTTGAAGCGTATTTTAAGGTCGCGTGCGCACTTTGCAAGCTGTCTGCCGATATCTTTCGAAGCCAGCGTAATGCCAGCGCTAGTCTACCTATATTTTTTAAAGCTGACCATCAGCCAACATTTAACGTCGACCGGTAGCAGTTTTTGCATTACTTCGTCAGACGGACCCCATATAAATGTAAATGTGCACCGGCAAGGATCGAACCCGTGCACCTACGTGTCTCCTCCAGTCGCAAGGAGCATACGAATGCACCCCAGAGCCACCGAGCTCGACAGCGCTAGTCTACCTGAGCCGTACAGACCGTTCTGAGGGTTCAGGTCAATGTCGCCAACCCCCAAGTTTTCTTCTCCATTCATTTGCCATCGTCTGCACATATATGGTTGCCGGCCATTTAGTTGAAGCGTCTGTCCAAGTCGAAGAGTTCGTTAGCTAACTTTGCGCTGGCCGGAGACCTCAAAGAGCTAACGGAGTGTTCCCCGAAGGATGATCTGAATACCGGCGCTTGCAAAAGACGCCCTCAATCTTCAGGTCTTCCCGAATCGACGGCGTTGCTACGAAGACTTGGATTTCGTTCAGTCGCCTCAGGTCGCTGCTTAGACACATACGGCTAATAAGCACAAACGGTGAAGAGAGTAGCAAAGGGCCAGAGGCTCGGTGGTGGGTCGAAGAAAGTGGGTTCCCACTCGGGTGATGATGATACCGAGGTATGGATCCGATTGCTGAGGCAATGAGATCACATTTGCATCTTCCAGTAGGTGCTGGCAACGTTATTCTGCGTATAAGTGAGTTTATGCTGTGGGCATCAGCGCACCTCGAAATGGAGCCTACGAGTGCATGGGGTATTAGAATAGATGTTGCTATTGTTTGGAAGTCCTAGAGTTACATCGGTACAGCTTTTTCCTTTTTTCGACAGTATGCGAGACTATAATGCCCGAGCCAATTGTCCAGCGGCCGAAACATACATTTCGTCACACATTACAGTCGAAACATACATTTAGCGCCGAAGCTAGCTACTCTGTATACATTTGTACATACACTGAGCCAAAATAACCTACTTGTCGTACATTTTAAGCTAGATTTAGAAAAAAGCGCGTGCAAATCGGTGTTGTCGCTGTAAACGCAGCTGTCAAACTTGCCGAGTGAAATTCCCACATAGAGAACGACCGTTAATAAAAATGCAATTAAAAAACTGTTTTAGAAGGCAACCTGCCGATAGTGATTCGCTGTGCTCAACACTCAAAATTCGACTTGGAGACTAAACATTTTGTGGAACATAGACTAGTAAAAGTAATAACAACAATAGTGGTAATGATTGTAACAACAATAACTATATTATTGATTTAAGCCCGTTTCTAGCAAGATGACCGGACAACTTTTTTCACACAGCGAAACGCGCTCGAGTTAGGCATACATACATGCATCTCAGTAAACAAAAAACCTAACACATATAAACAATCCATATGTATTCCCCGCTCCATGTCAGCTTACAACCGACACAATGCCGAGGGGCGAAAATCTACGTTGCTCTCTATTTATTTATTGGTGCTTTATTTATGCGCGTGCTGCGTACTACCAAGGTGGCTGCCGTTGCCCAATCGATTTCGTCTAGCTCGGTCGGGCAACGACGGCGTTCGCGCATTTTGTCGCCGCGTTTGCCTGCATTCGACTCACCAGAATAGTGGTGACAACCAAAGTCTTATTGAGGAGCGAGAGTCGCGCCTCCTCAAGTTCTCTGGTGTAGTTTGTAGTGATGTTGATGCCACCATGCATCGTCCATTCGCCGGCTTCACGCCAGCCGGAGTGTGCCATGTCAAGCACCGTTAATCGCATGTCCGTGCGATGGCCGTCTTTGTTGAAGCGGATGTTGCCTGTCAGCCCCTTGATGTTGATCTGAGGTCAGCGGGGGTCGCGGTGAGGCGCACCGCGAGCGCAGGGGACGAACGCACGATTTGCGCATGATGGCAAAAATCGTCGATACGGAGGTCAGGAGGATCCGGAAAACATGAAGCAAAACAACAGATAGAAAGGCAGATAGAGAGGACAAAAAAAAGACGATGCAGAGGTTAGGACGTTACGTGAAAGTTTTCTGTGGCTGTTGTTGTTGTTCGAATTTGCGTGTCAGCTGAACGTGATATTGTTCTTCTGTTCGACTAGTGAGACGAGGGGGAGTTCGCGGGCAGTCGGTTGAGGGAAAAGTTATGGAAAAAGTCAGACCTGTAACATGAAAAGATGTCAGCTTTGCTTCGAGAAAACATCTTAAAGAGTTATAAATAGGCGCCCCAGCTAACGAATGGGTGGTCGAACTCGTTAGGAGTAGTCTGTCATAAATTCTCAATTTCTCCATGAAATGTCAATAAGCCAAAGACTTTAGACCTAATGCTCCTAAAGATCCTATTAGCTAGAGATTTTAAGGGAAGAAACTTTAAGCCGGTATTATCCAGGCACACAAAGGCACACACATACTCATACACACACACACACACACACACATAAGAGATATCAAGAAAAAAAGTCACTTGACGAGGGGATCTTTCGCGCCATCTATGATGACAGACTTGTGCCCATGATAGAGACACCCCCAGTTGTTTCGCTATCTCAGCGTTTCTACGTCGACCCGGCAGTGTCGACGGGTTCGTGGTGAGACGTCGTTAGGAGAAAAAAAACTGTAATGATAAGACTCGTTAGCTGAAGTGCAAAGATACGGACACTTAACACGCCCGTCGGCCCGGTGTGTGTGTGTGTGTGTTGGTGTGTGTGTGTGTGTGTGTGTGTGTGTGTGAAACAACGCTGGTTTAAAACAATGCTGGTGAATCACCCTATAATAAGTCGTTGTCGGCAACTTTTGCATGAATGCCCAGCTGCTAATGGGTAGATGGTTAGCTTCACAGGGGTCCTCGTCTTTGTGTCAGGTAAGAAGTCGGTAACACGATGGTGACATGAACGCCTGTCGGTTCAACGGTTCTTTGTGATGTCCATATCCATAGCAAAGTGGTCTTGTGACAGTTTCCCTCGTTTGTTTCACTTGAGAGCTGATGCGAGTCAGTTAGTATTGCAGTTGAGAACGCTTACGTCGCTCCGCATATTCTACTCGTGCGATGGAAAACGAGATACGAACGTTTATTTTCAAAATATTGCCATTATCGGTCAGATGTGCGGCGACGCGCTATGCAATTCCACTCAGGACATTGTTATTTATGCACACGTTTTTGTCGTAACGCTAGCGAACGATTCACTTATGTTACCGATGCCCGATACGACTTGCTCCGCCTCGTGGCGTGAGCTTGCGACCGAAGCGAAGTTGACACGTTAGAGTTGACATGTTATAGAAGTTGATATGTTATGAAGCTCGCATACCCGAGGACCTATACCAAATGGTGGCGGCTTTTACGGTTTCGTGCCTGTCCAGATTTCGCCAAAATACGTGGCTGCATCTGTTGAATGAGAAAGGTTAGGTCTCAGACAAGAGCATCTCGCATGCCCCGTTGATGGCTGGAGGTCGGCACGTTGCTCGACCGTATGCAGATATTTCGGCATTGTTCCGTCGTGTCCGCTTCCGTGCTGCACCTGCTAAGATTGATAAGTTGGTTGCAACAATAAAAACAACTAAATCTCAAACTGCCCCCGAGCGCAGCCGTGGAGCGCGAGATATGCCCGTGAGGCAAACTATTTTGGGGTTTCTCCAAGACTCGCTGAAGCGCCACGCCAAATTGCAACGAGACTATGGCCGCAATGCAATCTAGCCATAGGCGCAAGAAGCACAGCCATCATGAAAAAGATAATTGTGGAAAATACCGAACTGCTTAGAAAATATACAAACAGAGAGAGCTTCGTCTAAGCGGTTTAGCTTTTTGAACATGTTGTCTGTATTTCAACGCAGCTCGTCAGATGCGTTCCGTGAGGTGCGCGGGCTGCTGTAACCAGATAGCACAGCGTGCCCCTGAAGACACTGATAGAATATAAAGTTTGAGGGCTAAACAAAGAAGAAGAGATGAGTTTTTTCGTATACAATTACGCGTGTGCAGTAATTTTTCTAGTACCGGCCTCGCACGACATGTGCGCATGGTTATGGATAAGTTTTACACCTTAAAGCCAACTCTTCGAATAGACTCGTTCATGAACCACATGGCGGCCCTGTCGGGAAGAAAAACGACGCGATTAAATGAGAGAGGAGATCTTGAAAAAGTTAAGAACGGTAAGTTCCGAGACGAGGGGGATGCACTAGGCAAGAAGACAGCACGCCCATTATTCATTTTGGCACGCTCCGTGTGCAGTCTACCCGTTCCGTGTTGTGCATGACTGTACGTGCCAGATGACACTTTCTTGCACCAGACTTCCCTGGTGGAAAGTCTGGCGGTGAAATCTGCAGTTGAACGTAGGCTTTTGCTCCTTTTCCTTTTGAAGCTGAGTAAAGCCTTACTGGAGACAGTGGTCCTAAATACAGTGGAACTGCCAAGCCGACAAAGGCGACCGCTGTACAATGGAGTTATCTCATCCCAAATGAGAGCAAATGGGATATTGGTGGATACAGGAGATGGGGTTTAATCGGTCGACTCTAACGACCAAGCGTGGCTCTCCAGGCTACAACTGGAGATATCTGAAGACTCGAACGGGTCTGCATAATTAGCGAACACGGCAAGCATAGCTAGAAAAGTGTTGCTTTTCCCTGCAGTCTATCTAGAGCTTGATTGCGTTCAAGGTTGGGTTTGCGTTAGTTAACGCCAACGACACGGCAGGGGGCTCGCACAGCGAACGTGAAAGCGCTCATCAGATAGACATCAGTAAAGTGCCGAAGTATCTCGACGTCGCGGAGGAATCATCTGCTGAATCATCGTCTGTTGTTGTCAGTAATCTCTGCTAGCCGACGCGGGCTAGGTTGGCTACAGGCTAACGATCAGTACCCGGCTGGCGGCCGGTGTGCCAATGAATAAACTATGTGTTACAGCCGCCCTTTGCCCCCTGGCAGCCATCTAAGACCATCTAAGTCAGCTACGACTCGAACAACTCATCGCTACGTGCTTCGACGTAATTCGATGAAAACGGCGCTTAATGCGTACGCCAGTAAGTTGAAGTTTCCCGTTAGACAGACTGTCGCAAAGGGCGCGAATCAGATTAGTGAAAATTGTAGAGCAGACAGTAGGGTCCGCCATGTTTGCGCACCATTCGCTATTTCGATTCGGAGTCTATACATTGGACATGTTTTTATTTGGGATCTCAGGGGAACGATCGGTGTGGCCGAGAACTTTTGGCAAAACCGCTGTAGCATCTCATCGCGGGCTGGTGGTAACCGTCGCGACCGAGAAAGAACGATACTAAGGTCGGTTTGATACAGTTTTAGTAAAGGTCCTCGATCCGTTATCATTATTCAAGCGTATTGACACTCCGGACAAACTATCCTTTTATTAAAACTGTACTCTTAAAGGCAAACCCTATTAAAAATATATTTTTGCCTCCCCGTGGACGGTACGTTTATGCCGGAAAAACGGTTAAGCTCGCCGTACTTCCCTTGCAAGGCAACTGGACTACATCAACGTCGGTGCACTTTGTGGGACTCGGCAAACAAAATGACGTATGAGTATGGTCGGAACAGACTCCGACGAAGCCCGCGGAAGACACAATTTATGTGAGCACCCCACCGATGGAGTTAGGGGCTTGAGTCGCTTGTGATGGATGCAATATATGGTGCTTGTATACCACAAACGAATCCCGGCCGCTACGCTGGCGAAGGCCCCGTGGCCTAAGTACCGATCGGCGAGGGATAGATTTTCGGAATCAAGCAAACTAGGAAGCGTCGCTAAAGGTGTTCGATTCCCGCAGAATAACTATGGATAACTGTGGATGGCGTCACTAAGTCTATTTACTGCACTACGCCCAGCTACGCACTAGGGGACTTATCTGCGCCCGCGCGCAGAAACTGCTACAGCCCCAAAGCGGCACAGAATCGGTAATGGAGATCCTATGAAAAATAGGATGAGGTGGTATTGTACAATTTACTAAGTGTATGGAAACACACACACACACACACACACACATACACGTAGGTTGTCGCCAGTACTAGTCGTCGAACTTTCGAAGAAGAACATTAGAGTGTCAGATGATCTGGGCGTTCCAAGTGCATTATTTAAACATATGGCAAATGGATCATTTCTTATCGATCGAACGCCGATGAAGTGTTCGCAAACCACAAATAACAAAATGATAGATTATGATATGATTGGCAAGTAATTTTTGTCTATTGTATGTGTTGGGAACGCCATGAAAATGTGCCGAAGAGTTTTCGTAATTTACTTGGTAATGCGATTGGACGGCGAGCCTCGACGATACATCATCCAAGAAGAAGAACCCGGTCCTGTAGGACTATCGTTTACTACGCAAACTCGCATTTGCGCAAACGTGTGGTAAACAATCTGCATGTCCTTCTATGAACAAACTCACAAATAACAACAACCCCATTTGTGTCATATGTATTCTGCGAACTACCTCGTCGGCGTAATTTATGACTCAGAATTGCAAAAGTTTCTTCCCCGCCTTGATCTCAAAGCATGTTTCCGCTCGTTTCCGTACACGGAAAACTGAATAGACACAAAGTATTGGAAGAGACATCCGACGCCACCACAGATCGCTGCCATCGTCCCATCCGTTTTTTTAGATTAGTCCGCCGCCAGCTGTCTTTGGGGGACGTCGCTTGCATTGTAACGTGCGGGGCGAAAAAAGTCGTAGATTACAAATGTGCGTGTTTTTCCTTTGTATGCAACACTCCTGCCATCCGAACCTGGCAGGTCTGCCAGCAGCAGCAGCAGCAGCTGTTGACCCGCAGTTGCCGTAATCGATGAAAAGTCTTTCGGAGCAACTTTCGGAGCCGAGAGGGTCTGCGCTAGAGTCCGAGTCGAACGCGTTGTCGTTGTTGTTACCAATGGACAAACTAACAGACGTACGGAGGACTGTGCAGAACTTCTGCCCGTACCGACTGCGGCCGGAAAACGCGGCGTTGCTGCCGCAAGCAGTGGTTATGGCAAGACTATCTCGAAGGTTTCGTCGAGAGAGGTTGTGCCGTTGCCTTGCCTAGGGCGCTAGCCATAGAGCAACCTGCCGCAACGACTTGATTAACTATTCGCTGTGTCTCAGCTGACACTTCGGTCTGTTTCAAGAGATCTGCTATTTTATTGTTTAGTGGTAGCTTCCTAAACCGGGTCAATTGGCCGTCGGTGTGAGGGACGGTAAATTGCATTGAGCGCCGATTTGATCTTCGTTGGAGCATTAGGACTTTGCAGACCGGTGCCGTCGTCACACACTAGCGAACTATTAAATTAATGATGACGAGTCCATGGGCAATCAACAGCGATGATGATCACCCTAATCGCCAATTAAGTGGGCGTCCAATATTGATTCTTCCGGCAAAAACAATCCTATTTTACGACATTGCAGATATTCGATAGACAACCAGTCGGTTCTTCTTTTATTTCCCTTGTCGAGCACGCATTTCTATTTGTTCACATACAATAGTCGGTGGCTCTTTGGCCAGCTCCTGTGTCCTATTTCTCTTCATCTTCCTAAACTTTCCAAGCCGATAAGCCAACCGAGTGCTGGCGAACGCCGCAGTCCCTTGGCGAGAAGGGAGGGGAGCTAAAGGAAAAAACAGCTCTACCACTCGATCAGCCATATCTCTAAAAGCTCCCAGCGAGAGGTTGGTCCTCCGAGGCGGGTCAGTTCGGCGTTTTTTTGTAGCTCGAACAAAACTCTACGCAAAACTCCAGCCGTATACGAACAAGTAATTGTGGTACGGACAAAGATGGCGATATCTTTCTCTGCGAAAGGCAACTCGCGAGTGAAACGTTATCAGCCTTACCGAAACCGACTCGTTTGTGATGTCTCCGTAGTTAAGAACTACCTCTATGGCGTTAGTATTTTTCGCTGCGGCTTGAAATAAAAGCTTTTGTACAAATTAAGTTAAACGATGGTCGTGGAGCGCTATGTTAAACGGGGTGGAGGAAGTCTGAACTAATCCGACTTGAACCCCAATGGAGCGCGGGAACTTCGTTTTAATTAGCCGATAAGCCCGTAAGCAATTTAGTTGGCGCATGCGTAAGTCATCGGCTTTCACTCGCATGCGTCTCCCAACTTCGATTCGCGTCAAAACGAACGTTTCCATCACTGAGAAACAGGCAGTAGAAACACACTCATAGTCTCCGAACAGGATCTCATTAAACCTTTGCTACGAGATGCAACTCACCCGAGAGTGAACAACACCCTTATACCTTAGGCCAACTGAAATAGATCAGGTTAGGCCACAGCCAGCAGACGTTCGATCGTTAGCTCAGAACAACGGCATCGTTTTTCAAGTCACGACACCCGTTAAGGATTTCGTTGCATACTCACCATCCGCATGTATTTGACGAATGCGTTCCCCTGAGACCATTTGTGCTCCCGTTCGCATGACAGGGGCGCCACCTGAATTTTGGGCCCGCTGTCCGGGTGCAGGTCCTTCAAGGCAGTGGCGAACAGCCTCACAGCATCGTACATCAGCGCTACTTTGGTCTGGATCGGTCGACACGAATCGCAAAATACAGAGAGAAATACGAGTTACTTTATAACATTCAGCTGATTAATGAATCACCCAAGGTAAGAAACATGCGTGCGTAAGTGCATGTAAGTGCGTCTGCATGCCTAAGTGCGTGTAAATCATACGAACAAGCACAAACCTCTCACTACCGAGCCAATAAATCGGTCACTGTCCTAACTAAGACCAGAATAGTCCGAAAATTCGGGCAGGACGAAGTAACTATGTCCTTTCTGTCTTTTCTGTTCGTTAGCTTATTGGAGGATTTTTCACCGAGGAGGCTGTCATCTTAGGACGAAACGCCATTACATTTTCACCTTGTGCTTCCTCGCGAGGACGTGCGCATCGTGGTCTGGCAGTGGCGCCGATCAGCCTCCGGGGCCGTATTGTGGAGCAATGGACAGCAAAAATGCCACTGCACAATAGCCACTCCATCCGAAGTTAGCCGCGAATTATCGGACGAAACACTAAAAGTTACAGATATGATGGCGCGTGCAGCATGTATACTACTATCTGACCAACCGGGAGGAATTCCTGCATTCTCCTATTCCTTTTTTCGGCGTTGGCGACTTCCTTGCCAATTCAACGGGAAAAAAATCAGCCGCCAGAGGATGGCCAGATGTGAGAATCCGAGTCGCCCGAATAACGAAGTGGCCAGCAACGAAGGCGCGAATGTAGGAAAAAGTTGTTTGGATGGTACAGCCTTGTGATCTGAAGGATGGTGGCCTTGCGTAGTTAGCCCCAAATTGGACGAAGTATTTTAAACTGTTTCGTCACTCCAGCCCTAAAGGACAAGTCTCTTTGATGACAGACGCAAACAGCAGCCAAGAGAAATAGCCAAAAAGTGTGTGCGTGTGAGTTGATGAATGAGAGTGCCCTACCGCTATCCCGGTGAGTTTGCAGGGCAAAACAGAAAAAAGCTCATTGCATGTCGTACCCCGAAATAGCGGTTCCGTGTAAACTTACTACATTAAAGCGAAACGACAAATTCAGCGATTTTATTCATCCATTACATGACCGTTTGCGCTTGTAATCCAGTATCTCGTCTAACGTTTTTCCTTTGTCTTGCAGCTGGGTCGAAACAGCTGCGTGCAGGAAGACAATGCGAAGACCATTCGCCGCAACTGGCGTAGCCATAGCCAAACAGAAGTGGTCAATTTTCCGCGCGCTAAAAACATCGGATCGATCACTCATCGGCGTGCACCATTCTCTCATGGACAGAACGTATATTGCCATCAGGCAATAATGTCTAAAGCTGGCAATGTTGCGAAGCTGTTCGTGACAGCACAGGCAGCAGCATAATGAGATGTTTACGTGCAACGGCGACAACATCAACAATCTCTGATTAGCCGTGACAGGAAGCACAACTGCCTTATGACGCCAGTAGACGCCAATCGGAGGCGGTATCGTTGCTCGTATCAAAGCATCAGGTTGTCACTTGTCGTATGCTGTATGTACATACATACATACACACATACATATATATCTATATATATATATATATATATATATATACATATATATAT
>MNPL01006015.1:0-14417 GCA_002081605.1 Tropilaelaps mercedesae
TATATATATATATATATATATATATATATATATATGAAAGAAGTACCCAAATTTGAGAGACAACGGAAGTTGTGCAAGAATAGACATGTCTGACGTAAGCTCGTGAACGTTTCAGAAAAGTCGAAAATTCAGTCCGAAGTGACGCACGTGATACAAGACAAACAATGGAACCGTACTTCCAAAGAAACTCATATTTTTCTTAAATACCAATTCCTTTCCAAGATCCGCAATGAAAACAAAAATGAAATACATCTGCAGCAGAAAATAGTCTCCTAACAATAATATCGTTTGCTGTACCGGCGTTTGCTCATATTTTTTTAAATGCCAATCCCTTTCCAAAATCTGCAATGGAAACAAAAACGAAATACATCTGCAGCAGTAAATAGTCTCGTAGCCATAATATCGTTTGCTGTATCGTCTTTTGCAAATATTTTTTACGGTGAGCAACATGCCACACTCCGAAACGCGGCCGTTTGCTGCATAAGGTGGCCGATGTCTCCTATAGTCTTAGTGAAATAGAACGAACAATGGGCTTCGATTGAATTATTTAGACCGCCAGCTAAGTTACGAAGCGTCTGCCAGCAGTTGTTTTTGCCTTGTGAATAGATTAAGACGCGGGCGCACTGCCTTTCTAGAACGATCATGAACATCTTGATGAAAACCGCACTCGACTTTGTTAGGGCGATTAAACGTCGTCGCTCTTACATGAAACGCACTCTGCATACGGGTGGCGATATGAGTTCTCGCGTCATCACATTTAATTACTTGAGGGACTTGGCCCAGCTGGATGAGGGGTGCATTGTCACCTATATATATATTGACGGAACAAGTGCGTGCCCGCGGAGCAAAACAGTCTGAATTTTATTTTCTCTCGGGCCGAACAGCTACCCGAGTGGAACTATAATGGTGCGTCGACATACCAAGCTCGCGGAGGAAACTCCGACACTCTGATGCAGCCCGTAGCAATCTACGATGATTCGACACACCCTGGTGGCAAGAAAAAACTTGAATTGTGCGACGCCTACTCGCCCAACGGGTAGCCCACACCAACGAATCACCGCTCCGTAAGTGCGAATACGATGAACAAAATCAAAGATGAACATCCGTCGTTTGTCATTGAACAAGAGTACGCTCTTCTGTATCGCAGCGGTAAACCGTGCGGCTGGCCGGAAGGGCATAATCCAAGCGCAGAGTCCATACTACTGTGGCCGTGGGGTACGGCAAAGTGACCGCCCGCTATATCGTGGACGGTCATTATCGCGCGTATCTTCGCCTAAATATTATGGAAGCCATCGCCGAAGTAATCTCCCAGTAGAAATATAAAATACTGGCGGGCGGTGTGGCGGCATCCGATGACCTCTGGTTATTTCGTTTTTTGCTTCACCGTATGGCTGAGGACTATGGGGTAGTGGTGACGCTTAACCCAAAACCGATGTCGGGTGAGTTGAATGGGGCGGGACGACACGTGAACTTTTTCGTAGAGTATACGCGGGCCGACGGTGGAATTACTGTCATCAATGCCGCGATTGAGAAATTGCTAAATCAACACAAGACATACATGGAGAACTATCATCCAAGACAGGGCAAGGACAATGAGCGACGCCTCACGGGCAACTATGAAACGTCTTCAGGCTGTGATATCTCCTGGCAAATATGCAATCAAATGGTCGACAAACAAAGCATTGATTTTACTGCTTGGAGTCGTCAATTAATGCGTCAAGTTTTAAAGCATTTGGCTAACTATAAGGCCTCACCAATACAGAGTTTATAAATAAACGTTGCTTTTTCGCTTTGTAGTGAGAACGAGCCGAGCTCCGTCGCGAGGTCAACGATGGTATTTTTTCAAGCCCTTCAAATACAATACAGATTGGTTTTGGCATATAAGACACTATTTAAAGCAATTGATGCTCGTAGAGCAAACGTTGACAGTTCCAGGTCAAAGAAGGCGTTGCTAACGCCGTGTTGTTACTATCAAGATGTCATGAAATCTAGTTCAAACGTTCAAGATGTCGCTAGGAATGCACCAGGTCGTACAGTACCAATTTAGGTGAAACATTGTTAATAAAGGTCTGCTAGGCCTAGGGCCATTCTCATTTAAGCATGACCATCGAAACTCGAATCAAATCCCATGGCTCAGTTTGCTGAACGAAGGCTTTTCGGGAACCACTCATTACATGCTGTGGCCTCCACAAGAAGGTAAGCGTTAGCGACAGTTCCCGATGATGTGTAAACTTTCCCGTACAGTTGGACGTCCGCACTCTCGAGCCACCGAGTCGAAACTAGTGGAAATCGCTCTATGCATTGTACGCAATTGTCCGTTATCTAAGGCTACATACGGTCATCCCGGAAAATGACGAACGCAAAAATCACATAATAGGATATATGTGATACACGAGTGAATTGGCTCTCAAACATTGTGTTAAGGCTTAAATGATGAGTAATACTGCTGTGGACGTTTACATTCCCACCACGTGTGGTCAGTGTAGTTTTGATAGTAATACCCACGAAGACGAATGTGATACGCCTTGTTCGCGTACACTTTTTGCAAATATATACGAAGACACACATCTGAATGCCCTATCGACCGCGCCAAGTACGACGACTAAGTATGCTGGCAAAATTGCATTTGACACTATGATACGTTTTTGCCATTGCAAAGAATCTAAACGTTTTGGGCATGCCGACTAACTCCATACACCTATAAGGCATACACAGTATCCGAATTGACCTTTATGTATATGTGGAGCACCAGAAATTTCCACTTTGTTTAGTTTAGCTGGCTTAGGGTGGGTATTTCTTGCGTGTGATGGAAAGCAACGGCTGTGGAAGCGTGTCGTTCCTAGAGCTTTTCCTGCACAGCGTTTCCCAGCATTTCTCGCACAGCGATCGACGCTAGGCGAAGCCCTGCCTAGATTGCCGACATCGACCTCAGGAGAGCCGTACATTATCACTCGCCCCGCCAACGGTCGTCGGCAGCTGCCGCAATCCTGCAAATGGGCAAATCGCAACTGCTATGTGAGGCAAACGCTGCTGAGGTTTGCTCCTGGGCTTGTGCTTTTGGCGTTCGACTCCCATGTTTACTTTTGCCGCGGTAGCTGCGGACGGAGAAGAAGAGGAAATGGAAAATTTGTGAATTTGCTCTTTTTGTTTTAGTTGCCCCATGGTTATCAGCTATCATTTTGTTACATATTGCCGGACGCCAGATCTTGCATATGATTAGCCATCGCCGATAAGCTAAATGGGTTTATTAAATGAGTGTGAGCAAACAGAGATGAACAGTTTTTTTCGATGGAACCTGTTGACTTTTAGGATAGTGTGAGCATTTGAAATCGACAGAGTAAGAGCGACTGGCGGGTAGGGACGGAATCGGCACGGAAGCAAAAATTTCGATCATCGCGACAAAACACAAGGACAATCATCAGTACCAAAAGAATAATCATTAAACGACGTAGTTAAAATATGCATACGGAAACATCTAGTTGCAAATAATACTGCAAATGGTTAACTTATTTTGTACGTTTGGATTATTACACGAATATCGGAGCAATATTTTGCAACGCTACTAAAACGTGTGGACATCCGCATAGTAGAAATCTCACACCTTCTTTTGAGATTTAAAAAGGCTGCTTCCAAATGTATTTCATATTCCGCGGAGGTACTCGCTGAAATTGTAAAAAAGAGATGTCGCTTTGAATTGCACGTACCAACAGTTCCGGTTATCAAACTAATGTTTAGTAAAAGTAAAACGTTTTGTATTACAACATGTCACTGGGATTCAAAAAAAGATACTGACGAAAACAGGAAATGTATTTGATTGGAAAGGGAAGAAATCGGTCCTTGTTTTGCAATGCACAGCTCTTAATAAAGTAGACCCTGATGAGCTGGTCCGCAGAATGGACAATTTTGAAAGTGCGAAAAGGTTTCTCATGGAAACAAATGTATTTAACCTGCTTCATGATGACTTATTGTCGTGTTTTGACCCTTAAAAATTTCTTTATAGTTATTATACATTTGTGAATATTTTGATTCTGAGGAGCTGTCACTGGGTCATAAAGAAAAAAAGACAGCGCCAAGGACAGGAAATGTAGTCGATATTCCTATAATATGTACTGAATCAACATGTGTGAACATTAGGTGAAACATTGATTCAGACGTTGATTCATATACCTGTCCTGCAACTTCGAGTGCCCGAAAGGACCTGCCTGTTCCTTGTTTTGGCTAAGTCACGTTATTTTGTTTATTGCATTTTTCTTACCTAGTTAATATAGTATTTTATTATCAGCCCTTTATAAAGCACCAAGAGCTCCATAATTCTAATCAATCATTTCCTTTAAAACATCATATCTCCTAAAATTTGTCTCCAATTCTGACCTGGCGTTTTTGGTTTCCTCAGGTACGATCTGTTACCTTTTCTTGATGAATTTCTCAGCATTCAAGATTTTCGGTACACTAAAACTCTTCATGACGACGACAAACGTACCTTGATTATGTATAACAACAATTTCATCGGTAAAATCAGTGATGATTTAAAAAACAGAACCGTACAAAACGGCAGAAAGAGAGCCGGCTTTATTTACATTTTCCTTGTTGCTAGTCTGTTCTTGTAGCACGTCAGCGCTGTAAGGCGTCCCAAACGAGTCACCACGCTAAATATGATGATTGCATATGTTTATGCATATGTTTTAAATATGATTGTGCATTCAAGTAACAGCATACTACTAACCTACATAAGTCGGACGACTACGAAGGGATAATCACCTTATTGAGGAACGACGGCTAACGGCGTATTTTCTTATTGCCGAGACGAGAGTCGGAATTATTAAAGAGAGTCAGATGTTGTAGAACCGACACGTTATTATAATTATCTAATTCTATGCCAAAGCTATATTTTTGTTTAGCCCATTTTGGTTGACTGTCTTGTGCAAACTCTGTTACGTAAACTGGGCCAAAGTTGTCCTTTGGTCTCTAAAGGGCATTTTTTTATCCCTCTCTTTCCAGTAAGTGACTTGTTTTCCCACAATTCAATGATACAAAAATTAAAAGCCAGTTCAATTGAACAAAGGCTAGTCAAACATTGTTGGACATCGTAAGCTACCAGTTTTGTAAAAAATAAACCAGCGCGACTTATGTACGCTACGAACTGTGTTGATTGCCACACGCCTTTATTATACTTCTGGGCTCGATAATTAACCAGACATGCACAAACACGTCATTGGCAAAGGCGTCATCTAAATTAATCCTCCCCTCGCCTCTATTTTGCGAAAAAGATTCAACAGCTAGCACAAAAACATAAAATAGTTCCTGTCCGTTTTACCATTTCCCACACGATTTCCTGAGCAAATAGTGGAAGAACGTTGGCGATTTCTTTAAGCAGCAGAAAAAGGTTACCTCCTCTCTGTGTTAACGCCGTTACAATGCTCGCGCTTACACAACTGCTGCTCTATCTAGAAGAAAGGCTTTTCATTTATCCGGTTCGCCAGGTGGCAGTCGACTCCAGCTGATTGGCATTGAACTATAGCATTGAACAGCATATACCGTGGAGACCCGTCCTTTACCCCGCACTCTCTTTCTGTGTTTATTTACGCCTGGATCATGCCGTCTTTTGGGACTTCTTTCGGCTTTGAAGCGAGGAAATTGGCGTTTACCGCCGGCCAACACGCTAAACCCCGGAAGAGGCCTCCTTCCGCAGCTCGACGTGTCGCGTCGAGTAATCTTTTCCTTTCACGCTCACCACTCAAATGCTTTTCCGGTGATGCGACACTGTCGCACAGCGCCGCGGCCGCAGTCAACGAGGTTTTTCCTTAGTCCCAACACCTTGGTTTCCTCATTGAATGAGGTGGTCATCTTATGCTTACTGCAGAAAGCGCTGCCCGGAAATTCCGGCAAACCACTGACTGAACGCCAAAGGTGACGCCACCATCGTAGCTTCTTTATTTCGAGAAACATTTTTTAATGCGAATAACTACAATAAAAATAGCTGAGTTGCATTTTAACGTTTTCTGTATAATGCGCTTACGCTCTAATTAAGACCTGAACGGGTTTGAGTGTTTCCCTTTTTCAGCTGTTTCTGCGTGTACTTTCTGCTCTCGTAAAACTCCAATAGCTTACTTGGGGCCTCCTCATTCTACATGGATGGAGCCTGACGGCCGAGCTTCTAAAAAGTTGGCCGTTTGAGATATTATTTGTCATCGCGGTAGAGCTCCACTCAGTTAAACAACTAACCCTGAGATCGCTGTCTACCTTCGTGAGGTCCTCTCATCAGCAGAGTGCACATGTCGCATGATAGAGTACGTCTAAATGAATGATGTGTATACGCAATGCTTGCTTTGACCCGCCTGATATCAGATCACCTAGATAACTTTATCTAATATACAAGAGCGAAGTGAAGCGAAGTATGTCAAGTATTCTTCAGTTCATTACTGCGAAGTTCAAAAAGGCCATTTATACTTCACGCATGTCGTTGCTGTACGAAAGCGTTCAACACGATTGATTTAAAATAGTAGCTTATAGGTGAATATAATGAGCTTCTTTTTAATTCATAAACACGCCAAAAAAGTGTCGCCTATCGTACCAAGTTTCAGCTGTAAGGTTTTTCTCATATTACTATAAAATTACATTACAGTAATTTATCATAATTATTATAACATCAGCAAATAGCTTTGAAAACAACAATTATGGAAGATATTGGAATTGCATTCAGTCTCTTTTAGGATTTCAATGAAGGAGTTCTTTACCTGGCTTGAATAATGGCTGTATCGTTTTTGTACACTATGTGTTCACAGCAATCCAGCGCTCTATCTCTATAGAAAACGCAAACATGATGGATATTATAATGCAGCGAATCAAATGGAGCAGTAGGCTGAGTAAATTTATAATATGTTCTCCGAAGAACCTATGCATTTGATCGCATGGACACTGTGTTTGATACCGTCCAATTTATACCGGATATTAACTACCGCTTCGCAAGCTTCATAAATGTTGACTCAACGTTATTGCTTTTAAGTACTTCGACGCAACTTCCTAACAGAGATTAGGGCTTATATGAGGCGAATACCCTGAACACGTGAGATCGTGCATAGTTTTAATAGCTTGGAGTAAAGCGCTTCGAGTACTCATTAATTACTATATGCCACAAGTTGATACTCTGTCAAGATGAACATTAATGCAACCTAACCATGTAAGCATGTTTAGAGAATAAACAGAAAGGCTTACTCAATAAAATTAGCTACAATAATTATAAAGAGTAGGGGAAAACACAGGTTGTAAATCTTTAGCAATGAGCCCTGGTCTCGCCTAGGATGATGGGCTGTGACGTGCAGCTTTTATGAGATTAGCAAATATTCATTTCGGAAATGTGTTCGAGTATCGCGTAACATACAATAAACTTTACAGGTTTTAAGCTTTAAGATAAAATTTAGAAAATAAGGAGCTGATACACAAATGTAGTGTACAAAAAATTATAGTATCCGAAAAAATTCAGTGGATATGGTTACGGTATTATTAGTAAGTAGTCATTAGGCCACGTAGGAAAACAACCAGAATGTTTGCAGTGCACAGAAAACAACTGTTCGTTGCATAAAGTGACGCAAAAACCTGTAATTTTGGCACAGCTACTTTCTGTCCTTAAGCGGTAAAGCTGGCAAAACGTGTACAATAATTACATACACAGAGACCCGTATGCGCTAACGGTGACTTAGACATCAAGAGTTTTAAAATTATACATTCATGCTTCGAGTAAAAACAAACGCTTGCGAAAAAATAAGAGAACTTTACACATTTTTGTAAAGTTGGTTGTATTGGTTTCATAAGTAACTACGACAATAAATACACTTCAACATAAACATGACGCACTTTAGTTTCTATATGTAGATAAAGCGTACAAAGTGGGGCTATGCTTTTACAATGTGCAAAATATATGCTACAATCAGAGACGAGCTTATTTTGAGATTTGCTTAAAGTTGATTCAGATGAAGAGGAAGATTTGTCTGCTTTTATAATGGACCAAGCCGGAAATCAACCGTTGAATAGGTATACTATGGAGTAAAAATTCGCTTCTACGGTATTAGCGTTCAGTAAATTTATTCGGCGACATTTGAATGAATTTACAACCAAAAACTCTTCGAAATCCACTTTTATATTAAAAAAAAGTAGTCCCTGCTATTGCGTCATGTCGAAGTACGTTAACAAACAAGTCACGGCAAGTCGTATGTGTGTCTCGCATTTAAATAAGCGTTTGTCCGAAGATACTTTAATGTGTATGTCTACATGATTTGTAGGTTGTTCATTAATGTCCAATGGCGTTTTTCTGAGGCAGAAAACAAAAAATCTATATTTCGAAATGCTCTCGGAAACATTTATTTTTGAGGTGCAACCAACATTCATTATTTTATGTCTAGAAAATCTGTTCTAAATTACTACATAAACAAATTCAATGGTGTTTGCGGTTTTTAGTATCCTTGTTGTTTAATATCTTTGGCTTTCCGTGGCAAATACTTGATGACAATCATAATAATTGTTAATACCAATAACTTTCATCAAATTTTTAAGAATAACATTAAATTGAGAATCTGTGTGGTATTTTTCTATAAAAAACCCTCGATTTCGTTGGATTTTTGTGCAACAGGTGAAGACATGCTTGGGGCATTTGAACTTTTTTTGGTTTGACGTAAATATTTTTGCAGAGCCCTATATAAATCATCACCAATAGTAGCCAAAAGTGCACAACTAAATCAATTTTTAAAATTGAAAATGACCTTTTATATCTTTTATATCCCTTTATAACATGTTGGCTTTAAAACGGATTCCAAAGCTGTGTGCAAATTCGATGTTGCCGCAACCGTCCTCTTAATAGTCAACCTCCAGTAACCCATGAACTAAATAACGTTTGAACAAGTATGTCATAGAGTGCCTTTTGATGGGAATCCGCAAGGGTTTGTTTGGCCTGTTCGTTACCATCATCATAATAGAACGACAGGCATTTTCGCATACGATTCGCGTTTCTGCTTTGGTATTGCCTAAAAATCAGTTTTTTCTTTTGTTCAGGATTCCGTGGCGCGGAAACATCAGGACAACGCTCAAACTTCGCTCAAACTTCTGTTATTTCACATGTTTCTATTACTTTTTGGCTCTTAACCTCGGTGCTATACAGTTTAGCTAATTCACCACGTGAATGCAGATGTCGCGCTAGTTATCATTCTCGCATGTGCGATCTGGGTAACCGATGCGAACTACACAGTTGATTGAGTCCACTGAAGCAGTAGAAAACACGAACACACAAGAAAATGTACCACAAAGCTACATCCCGGGAGATTTCCAGGATGGTCATGCGAATAGCGCAACAGCTCGCTAACGACCACATATGCCATGATATTTACGCAACAGTGATCTTGAAAGAGATGTGACTGGGAGTGCTACGTGTACAATGAAAAACTACTTATCAGCAACATATTCCACTGCGGCCGTGTATTAAGCAAACACGCTATTTGTCACGTGATTGTCAGAGGGGCAGGGGCATAGAGACCTTCGTCCCATGACTGCAGTTTGATGACAGACTTTTGGACAATTTATTTAGTAGTCGTAAAGCCGAAGCAGAAATAACAGGAAAATAATGGAGTACCGAGCAATGGTGGTTGCTTACTTTTAGGGCGCTAATTGACCACGCTGGCACTGAGAGTTTAAACTGGACTTAGTGTCGGGTGTCATATTACTCATTTGCGGCGTGCAATCGATACATAGCAATCAAGAACCTTGGAAGAATCTTCTCAAGCAGCTGCTTCCACGATCTGTGATACTGTCGAGAGAAAACACCCTGTCTTGATTTCCTGCCTGCTATTTGCTACCTGCAGCGTGACAAAATGCTCAAAAAATATCATGCATTCGTCGTATGTTATGACAACCATGCGGGTTCTCAACTTTAGAGGAAACGTTTTCGAATATACGTAATCCAAGTGAGACGTAAAACGTCGTGAAATGCGGAGATTCATAGTCTCTTCCTCCGGGCGTCTTGGCCATGAAGAAATTGAACCAAAATTATTTCGTTGGGATAACGCCTAAATATTTGCCACATTCATTTATCTTTGTTGCTGGCCTCGACATATTTAAGCTTTAATTAATAAAGAAAAATAATGATTTGGTCGTTAACTATTTCGACTAAAGCAGAATTACGGGAACAAACCATACTTTGTGCCTTAGTGACCAGGGAACACCATTCTACAGTATCGTGACATTACACCCAAAACAATTACCTAAGCAGGTTTAATGTGGAATAAGCAATAGCAGAATCTGCAATCATTGTTTCTTTTATTTATTCCAAGTTTTTCCTCCAACACCAAGTGGGAATTAATAGCTTATCTGAAGCTAGCCAGCTTTTCTAGGGTGGTTGATCGCAATTTTAGTTTAGTTTATAATTAACCTCTTTGAACGGTTATATAACGCAATGCTATTCTTTCTGAGCGCTGACTCACTCGATGCATTCGTCCTTTGGCGCAATCGTCAAATCAATGACTCGTACTTTAAAGGACAAAAATTTAATTTTTTCGAGACAGCCACGTCTTCTTGGCTCATCTTCAGAGATTCAAATTGTTTATTTCTTCTTAGCCGTAGCAGTAGCCGTAGTCTTCCAAATTGAACGTCACTTAGAGTCTGCGTGCCAGTTCCGGTGATCCGCTTGATGTCCAAACGGTTGCTTGCATCGATCAAGACCTTTCAGGCGCAGCGTTTAGATCCCCTTCTAATTTGCGCAAAATGGTTAAGTTGAGAAACAATGCTGATGCTGCTTTTGTATCAGGGCAATGAGGGCCTTTTTGTTTCAGTATACTGCAAACTGTTTGAAATTTAGCCATGCCTTGTCATGTAAGCTACTAAAGTCGAAATATTTATAATGCTGAAATTGCGGGTTGAGTTGACCTAGACCTGCTATCCGTTTGCGAGAGTCGACTGGGTGACTGGTGCATGCGAAACAAAACGCATACGAGGCAGTATTTTATCATTTTGCATTGTGATGACGGCTAAGACCGTAAACGACACGCTTCTCCTCAAAGTCCCAATATTTAAAAACACACTCTAGTCCCATGGTACTGAACTATAGCGAAGTCCACGACAACCTAAAAACGACAGTTGTCTACAAAAATGCCTTCAAACGACTCACTCATTCGAAGTTTCAGAACGCCTCTGGGACGCTGAAGTCTCGCTCTTGCTGTTATACACCTAGTCCCGCAACTCCGTATAGACGGGTGCATGTTCTTACGGCTCCAAAGACAGGTACCATTTTTTAAAACTACCACGTACTACAGGGAGGCTAGAGCAAAATATATGGTGAGTCATTAACATCTTTCTCTGTATCCCCCGTTGGCGGTTCAACATTAGGTGGAAAACAGTTGTCACCAAGGACAACGATCTCTACGATTCACCTAAGAAAATATATTTTGCAACCTCATGCTCAAGTACGCCTTGCCCAACTTGCTGGCTGCATGATGGCTAGTTAGTAGCAAGGTTGAAGGTCCAACCTGAAAGGGATACACCAGTACAGTACAAATAACGGTTTCAGCTCAAGGGCAAGATGATGTATGTTAGGTCTACGAGGAATAACGCCCAACTGTCAAATGATAGCTAGCGAATATTTAAAATAGAAGAATGTTTTACATTTAAGGACGAAATGCAGTCCTAAGTGCAAACGTTCACAACAATTTGAATAAAAAAAATTGGAGTATTCGGTTTTAGCTGAAACGAATGAGTACAGTTAAAAAAACTCAACACTTGCCCCAACGCGGCCGGACTAATGGAAAGACCTCTAAGCGTCATCAAGTGTACTACCAAATATACAGTGCGCGCCTTTGCATTACAGAAACTGAAGGCCCTTACATTAAGCTTAGTCATGCTTATCTGAGCTATTTAATATTCGACGAAGTCATTCAACATTAACGTACAGCTTTGTACTGCCATGAAATTTGTTCTAGACCAGGTTACATTGAGAGCGACATTTTATGCAGCTAGATAGTGACTTAAAATTGGCGGCCTTTGAAAAACGTCGATATTATAGCTAAGAATAAGCGGGTGTTGTTGGCCTTAAACAGAGGTCTCGGTTGTCGTGTGTAATAACCGATTTTAGCCGCGTTTGAACCTAGCACGAATGCAGATCTGGGCTGCAAATTTCACTCCCTCAGACTGCTTCAATCTGAGTGGTATGGTAACAAACAGCTAAGCTTCGAGATACACTAGAGGCTCAAGCAGACAAAAAGGATCAAAGTGACGATTCCTCTACCGAAAAAACGATATAACAACAACAGATTATCTTGGCTTTCTCTAGACTGACATTCGAATGTTCGCAACGCAAGAAGGAGCGAACAAATAAAAAGAGCGAGAGAAGAAAACGGCATACCTAGCAGTTTAAATTTCAGCTAAAGGAAAAAACGTGTTATTTGACCGTATTGTTGTCAGACAAAAATCATATATGACCATGCGATGAGTGCCACTGTGTGTCTTCCACTAATATACATTTTTGTATGTGTTATTATTTGATTAGGCGATGTGATCATAATTCTGAGGTCACCGGGCTAGAGTTATTGAATTAGATTTTACAAGCCAAGTGGAATGTCTAACAATACAATGAGTTTTGACTTTTGAAAAAAGTGCAACCCAATCAACCGCGCTCAGGTTAGCGGCCTGCCTGTACTACATGGGAATGTAAGCAGTTACACAAAACATCGTAAAACTCGTCACCCATGCATTAATAAAAGGTTATTTGCAGCAATTTACCTCTAGAAGCTATGCATAGAGAAAACGTGGAGCTTGCGACGGTTCGCGGGCATCTGGCGAGTATGGGGAGATCGATACAAAGCGTTAAAGTCTTGGGTGTTGGCGGTTTCTGTTGCGAGTCAATCAACGAGACCAACGAGACAAAGCTCTAATAGCGCATTGCTAATAGCGGAGTGGTCGAAACAACGGCTAGCAAGTCACAGCTAAGCAGCTAAACCCTTCTTGTAAAATACCGAGCGCGCGAGGTAGCGGTCAACGTGAAGAACTTCGGGTGTATGAAGGAAATACCAGATCATGGAAAGGGAAAATAAAGCTGTACCTTTCCGTAACCTTACGTATGAAATATTTAGAAGATTGTGCAATGCAAACGACACTGAGTTGTGCTTGTCGGCCCCTCTAAAGGGGCTTGCTGGAAAAAGGGTCGATTTTAGAATAGCAATCTGTGGAAAGAGTGGGTAAACATAGAAGTTAAACATTGGGAGCGGGAATGGTCGATATTTACCTAGCAGTCAAACACGAACTCGGAACACACGGGCCTTCCTAATAACGAACCTTGGATCATCATTTACTGTACACCAACTCGTTCATTTCAGTTCGGATCATATAAAGTGATAAAGTGAAATGCAAGAAAAATGAAGCGCTTGGGAATATTTACTTACTAGCAGTGCACTTGCCCTTCATCTCTTGATCTTTGACTTCACTCGAAGATCCAAGTCTCTCGACGCTCCATGTGGTAATCTGCCTTGTTTCATTTTATTGGGTTGTTGATGTCATTGAATGCGCTTAGTTCGTAAATCCTGTCAGTATCCGAGCACTTAAGATAACTTGTCAACAACTTAAACATTCGTTACAGCTTGCCATCATACGATTTCATAATTTCCCTAAAAATACATTCACTTTTTGAATGAGGTCGACGTTTAATAAGTCAGTAGTTTGCATTTGAAACTCGATCCTCACATTGCTTCCTTAAACCAGAGATGAGCATGGGAAATATCGTAGGGTTTTCGATATGCTATGGGAAAAACCTATGTCATTTGTTTTGCGTTTATGGTTAACAAGTATGTTAAATCAACGTATAGATATGCAAGGTTGTATCGACCTTGCTATGGTGCGATGCTTCCTATGGTGCAGGGAGCATTCTAAAAGACCTAGCCGTTAGTAGCTGTTTATCCGGATTACTATTATCCAACGTGTTCAGCCGCAGATAGTTAAAGGACACTAAGTCTAGTAATGTATTGTGGACAGAAACTTGCTGTAATAAAAGTAAAAAAACGTAAATATAAAAAGCATCACAGAATTCTTGGCGCTTTTAGATGCCCACCATGGGCATTGCATGACTCTCTCAACTTCGTTAGGGGCGCTGCTTCGCTCGTAGGTCCAGCTCCGCGCAAATGAGCAGAATCACGCGTCTTCTTGCTACCCTGTCTAACAAGACTAGAGTTTACAGCTCCTCGTCACGATACGGCCGGTAGAACTTGCATCAGAGGTAACCTTATACGAATATAGTGGCCGTTTTTTTGATCAAGGAGGAGAAAAGCCCGATGTACCAAGGAAGATTATACTGGGTACCTACATTACTGCTTAAATACGTACGGCCTGTTCTATGTTGTGTAGATTGGAACACATATATATATATATATGTATATATATATATATATATATAT
>MNPL01006018.1:0-10443 GCA_002081605.1 Tropilaelaps mercedesae
GATATATATATACATATATATATATATATATATATATATATGTACTGTACCTGGCGTTGGTACAATGGACATTTCTCTCCGGATCTATCCTGCAGGACCCGCTGTGCTCATGCGAGATCTGACCAGTGTTCGTTCCTCCGCTGGGAGGTCTGTGAAGGGGACGACTATCCAAGCGACAGAGGCCACTCTGCTGAATTATTGACCGGTTTTCCTCGCCATGGGGCGGCGGAGCGGGCGGTTTCATCGGTGGCCTATTGGACTGGCTGCCGTCCGCCAGTCTCATAGTTTGTGCTCCTCCATTCTCCACACAAACCATTGAGGGTGTAAGCGAAGTCTATGAGGAGGACTGTGTGGGGGCTACGCTCCATATCACGGTCACTCTGGTGCTACCTTTACTCACCAGCGGCGATACGATGTACGGCCCAGGAACCAGGCTAAGGGGAGCGATGGGGGCAAATCGTCTATAACAGAGGGGGGGGGGGCCGGTAACTGGTACGTATGCCGTATCATGTGGCTACCGCCACTGCTCTCAGAGGAATAGAAATGAAAGTCTGATCGCCAAAAGAGGCCTGAACAGGCCGACTGGTCGTGACCATGAACTTCGCGGTGAACGACCATGGCCTAGAGGGAGGGCGTATACTGTATAGACATCCGCACCAGCGAAAATAATGCGAGAGTCACTTCACTGACGAGCTGCTTGAAGCAGGGGAGAGAGAACACATTTCATTTCGTTGTCCCCCAATCGCATGCAGTGGCTATGGAGGCTCTATAGGTCGAACAGCGTTGACGGGGGCTGCACCCTCTGCACAGGACCTCGGACAGGACTCAGACTGGCCCCATGGCGGGCGGAGATCGAGACGATAGTAATCTACTAGAGCAGTGTGAAATCGGGACTGGATGAGCCACGAGCGATGAGCAGAACGAGAACGATGTGCATGACATGCATGCGATGAATACGATAAATTCGGGTATCGAGTTGATTATGGGTACCCGGCGCTCGAATTGAGCAGCGCCTACGACAGGAAGCCTTGTTTAGCGGCCGGGTGTGGGAACGCGTAGGTCAGCCGGAATGTTCTACATGTCCACGCGGGGCAGGTGTTATGATTCTACAACATGTCGAGAGTTCATAATTTTGTGGGTTGGTCACAAATGTTAATAGGCGACTGCTTCTGACGATGTCGTCTGGCGTGGCGTTTCTATGGCAAGCGCAAGTCTGATCCGATATCTGGCGAGATAACGTGGCAGAAACGCTCTTCGCTTTACGAGTTTCTACGACATCTCGTTCGAGCACTCTGGCCCGCCTCGTAGCGACTGTCTTGTATCTTAATAGAGCTAGTACAATATTATGCCTTAGCTAAATATTCATAGCGCGCACGCAGATATCGTTTTTCTCAAGCGCACTAGCAAAGGCCTGAACACGTCGACAAGCAATGAAAAAGAATCCCAAATAATTAACAATGTGCTTGAAAATTTCTAAAGTACACTTTTGTATTGTGTCCATATTCGTATCTTCCTAACCGTTTAATATTGCTACTGCCTGTGCACACAACTCGTCGGCAGTTCTTGTAGTTCTTTTTGTAGTTCGAACTTTCTGATTATCTAGTCTCCGTCAAAACTATCTTAAGCAGTCACCCCTATCCACAAGAGACGGGGTTCTCCCGTTCTAAATCAAATCACGGCCTCTTCTCTCCAGCGCACTGGGCCTAATCCAAGAGCAGCAAACTTTTTCTGCTTTTTTCATGTCACAGGCTTCATAAAAGGGAAGTAAAAGCGGAGGCGAACAAATGCCGACCTTTAAAACCTCTGCGTAGCAGCACCGTCTTTCTTCTGTTTTTGTGCGATTTTTTTCTTATTTTTTTTTACAAAATTGCTGACACCCTGTAGAAAGCTACCGGAACACTGAAAAGAGAATCGTCTCTTTTCGAGGTGTGTGTCTTCTCAAACCTTCAACCTCAAACTCTCTCTCTCTCTCTCTCTCCCTTTCTTCCTTTTGGTTTCTTCTTTTTTCGTCGCTTCGCTGGCCCCGTCTTCTCCCGCCCACCATCTCAGCGCTCTCTCGGTATTTTGCCACGCTGGCGACCGAACCATAAAGGGTACTCGGCTACGCGTCATTGGCGGCCAAAGCACTGCGAACCAGCGATGTCCTGAAAACGGGCCGCTTTGTGGGATTCTCTGGTGAACTTTTCTCCCTTGCCTCCTCTCGCTATCGTTTCTTCCTCGAGTCGGCCGCCCTCAGTATATCTCATTCTCTCGTAAGAGAATGGCGACGATAAACGCGCTTATGATGGCCTGGGTTGGGGAGGTTGTGGGGATATGAGGAACATAACATATTCATATGGGCACTTGTAAAAAGCGATGCCTGACACTGACCTGACGGCACACGAGTGTTCGCGTCTTCACTGCCGTTCAGGGCGCAGGTCCGTCGTCGGAAGTCTTCATCTCGAGGACGACCTTGCCACGACACACCTCAACCCAGAACGAGAATCGAATTGGTCTGCTCTTCCTCGAGTCGGGAGCATGCCAAGGAACGCCGGCTTACCCGGTCATCACAATCCCTTAATGAATCGAGGATTCTACTCGGCGTCCTGAAAAAAACGAGCCTGATTGTTGAAAGCAGTTTCGCCCCGCGAGAAAGTGTCAACAAAGGCGGACGTTTTCCATTGACATGTTTGAGAGAACTAAATGACCCTTCGGAGTCGAAAAGCAGAAAAGGTGCAAGTCTTCGACCGACCTGCGGCTATATGAGTGTCTGAGCGCTCTTCTCTCGCGTGCGGTGCCACCGACCCTTCGGTTTATTGCCTTCCAGCAGCATCCTCGTACGACGTATGTGATATGGCAGGACTTCGAGGTCACATCGCGAGGCCGCCCAGGACTTGCGGTTGGTCCTATAAACGGATATACGATTCAAGCACGAGCTCCGAGACAAGATAAGTACTTGATGACTTTAGTAGATGGCGTCGTGCATCTTAATCAGTCACCCGAGGCAGTAGTTTTGCGTCGGAAGGTTATCGCCTGCTGGCAAACGCACCCCCACACCCGGATGATGGGTGTGGGGGTTGCTGCCACAATGATCTGCCGCATTGATTATTCTCCAGACAATCCACCTATGCGTGAAGATGAGCCTGATGAAGTACTCAGATCTCCACGCTTCTCGTAATCACTATTAAATGGGCATAAGCTTTTTGCAGTTTGTCTCGCCGGCGACTTTCTCTTGGCTTTGGCAATGTTGCTGGCATATTTACATTGATATATATATATTTACATTTATAAAACCCTAGAGGAAAGACAGAACTTATCTGCATTTGTATACACCCTATTGTCTACCGCAATTTAATTCAGCCTTCGTTTGGTTACTTCCCAAGATGAAGACCCACCTCGATGTCCAGTTTTGTGTAGTCTGTTCAGTCTGAGCCAGTAACCTATCCTATTTGTGTACCTGCGAGAGGGTGTTCGTTGCTACTTGGCTAGCATCAACATTCTTCCGAAGAGTGTGTCGCACCCTACGCATATTCCTCGCTACTGAGGTTGTCATAGAGGAGTTCCTCAAAATGACTTTTTGTGCTTCTGCTAGAAACTGCATGGCAAAGCATATGCTTCTATCGTGTCAACATTTCCCCGTGGCGCCTGCGTGCGTAGCGCGTTTTGGTGGCTGGGAAACCTATAAACATAAAGCAGCTAAAACCTTTCCCTTGTCTGGGTAAAAGGCGCTCCGACGGTGTTTCACATATATAGATATATATTTAAACATCAGCTCAAGGTATTTTTCTATCGTGACATATTGCTCACACGCATTCAGTTGATACATCTATACAATGAGTGGGCCTCGATTTGCCTGTTGTTATCCATTGTTAGCAATCATTTGTTAATTTCGCTTAGTTGCCGTTGTGGCTTGTTTTGCGTACCTGAACCTTGTCTAGGCTCTAAGCGACTAGTTATTGAAGTTTTGCGCCCGTCTGATTTGCGTTGATTGTCAACAACGCTGATTTCCCTGTTGTTTTCATCTGTATTCCACAACTCTGATGAAACACGCAGAGATCAACTGTTTGCTCGGGCATTGAATTCAGTGCCGCATGCTCGTTTGTTGTTCAAGGAGGCTGCATTAAGGCTGCATGACAACGACAAGACGGAGCCTTTTTTTGCCCTTCAGCTCTCTTAGTTTGAGTCTTTTCTCCTGGCTCCCGCGGCACTTTCCACAATCGTCTGCATTTTTTTGCCCTTGCCCCGGGAACTAAAGCCGTCACGATCACTGCCGTAGGATAGCGGCTTGAAGCAAAACTTCCAGGACGGCAGTGCCAATACGTGCAGTTACATAGTGTTTGGTGTTTTGCCCCGTCGTATAGCTATTGCTGTCGACTCTTCACACAAATCTGCCTAGACTAGTAGGCAGTCAACTAGGCCAGGCCCTAACGGACCTAAACCGGTAGGACCCCGTCTGGCAAGAGCGAGGGTTTTGCCAAGGCGGACGCTGTGGATTCCTTGACAAACCTCTTCCTCCGAAGGTGGGACAAAGGCCCGTTGACGTTTGGCACTCTGTTCCTGCGCCGCCACCGCCTATGGATTACTTGCGGACGCTGAAGCTTCTCCGGATGAACGAAGGTCGAAATGGAAAAGCGCTGTCATAGAGTTTGTTTCTAGCTCCCTCGGTTCGTTGTGCCCGAATGAGCTATACACACATATCGACTCCCCGGTCGGTTGCTCCAGGGATACGGGACGGGGTCATGCGTGGCTAGAAAATGGATGTTGCCGTATTGAGACAATCATCCATTGCTTCGTTTTTAAGGGAAAAGCACTCTATGGAAAACACTTGCCGTGACCATCAGGCGTTGTTCATACCCAACCTGATGGCGGACGGTGGCCGGTTACTTCAAAGCTCTATTACGGTTGTACCGAAAGATAATTGGTTATTCAGAACACCCCGTCCTCTTACCGGATAGTCAACCAGAACTATGTTGTTGTCCTGGGCGGAATTTATCCTCGGGACCTTGAAGGAAATTCACCAGCTGGAAACAACCAGTGGCGTAAATAGCATAAATAAAATACACAGGAAGTGAAGCATTTATATAAATGTGGTGTCAACTAGTTAACAGAAGCTCAACTGGTATCTACATAAGTGCGTAAAATGCTAAGGCGGTAAATTATCTGTTGACAATGTAAGCATTATGCTTTTCCCCACATCCGAGGCAAAAAATTTCCGTCAAAGCATTCTCCCCTTGTCCAACGAGCGATCTTCCCAGTAAGGGGCCCCGAAGAGGCGAAGACCGTAGCGAAGAACGCTTTTCGGCTGTACGCCCGGACTTTGATCAGAGTTGCCAATGAAATCAGCATTTTCGCAACGCCTGAACGAACCTTTAAAATTCTCTCAACCCCTATAACGTTTCAGAGTTGAACCGGCAAGTTCGGGTCAGGTGACGAACTATATCTGTTTAACGAACTCGTCAAATAGAGCATCAACACTGTGGCGAGTAATAGAATCGCGATATTATTGTGCATTGCTCGATACTGCGTAAATATGATCAATACATCACACCCTGTATATTATATTGGCACGAGGATCTGCAATGCGGCCTTGGCTTACTCGCGCTAGGCCTACATTCAGGTGGACACGCCTAAATGGTGAAACGCTTGTATAAAGCTTTTGGCATTCAAATACAGTTCATTCGCGTAACACTGCTCGTGTTTAAACGACGTGTTTCAAGCTACTTTTTTCCAGTGGACCATATGCAGAGCAGAACTTCGACATAGAATTATGTCCTTGTAAATCTAATCCGTGTCCATCATGTGCAGTTACATCACGGCACTCTGTTTGGGTGTATTTCCCTCGACTTACAAAAAAAACGCAATCTTTACGCAATCAGGAACAATAAACATACACTTAATGGAAGTTATTTTAAGCTCAATCGAATCAAATATGAGGCGTCTTTATTTTCACAGCCGAGCGGTAGGGATATGCATCTGTTTATCACATTAATAAACACAATACTTGCCTATTAACACGATAGTATCATCTCCCTTCGGTAGCAATAAAGCCAAAAACACGAGTGGGGACAGAGCCGTAAACACAATATCCTACAGTCGGCAATAAAGAAGGATGGCGTGCTCAACTGATGGAACCCCTCGTCCGGTCAGGGTAAGGTCCGATTCGGACAGCCCCCCCCGATGCCTTAATTCATGTTTCGTTCCTGGGGGCAAAACCGGACGGGCCTAGCGGTATGGGCTTACAGGACCGCGGTTGAGTTATCGGTTCGACCAAAGCCCGGTACCGCCGCACTAAATGGGCTGGGCTTATTGAGCAAACGGCAAAGAGGTCTTCTCTGGGGCAGGCGTTTACTGAGTAACTGATTAAGAGATTCTCGAATGCGGTCAAAAACACCCATCACAATGCTGAGTATTAGGCTTTCGTGCTGTTAGGTAATAACACGCTTTATTTATATACCTGTAGTTCTGTGTTCGCAGAGCGCGCGCGCGTTTGTGCAGTCCCCGTTACGGCCGACGGTTACATACCGGAAGTGCCCTGGAAGAGACTCTCTGATTGCCGACGACGAAGAGCACCTTAGAACGATTTTAGTAATGCTATTGAATGTACTAATATTTTTGGCGACCCCAAGTTATCTAAACGTTGCGGTGCGCCTTCGTGAGGGGACCCGGGCCTAACAGTACCGGGCGCGATGGCCAGAATAACCAAAGGTCCCTCTCGTCAAATTCGTATTTCGTGGTTAGCGGTTGATAACGCAATTGTTGATTATTGAAGCAAAAAACTGGTCACATTAGCTCGCACTGGTCATCCATCACGGGCAGGATGACTTCCGAATTCCCTCTGTTGGCGGATAAGAGCCCTGCAATCGTCGGATCGGCGAACACTTTCACTGATAGACCTATATATATATATATATATAGGTCTTTTCCTGTAATTCTTACTCGGTGTCGTGACGTCCAGGACGACATGGATGTAGCGTTCATTTCCGGCAAGTTCGAATTGTCCGGCCAGATAGAGCGCGCGCGAATCAAAGCCCACGATAGCGAGACCGCAGTGGTAGGCAACGGCTAGGCCGGGGGGTCGTTCCTCTGGTTTGTATCACACACAGCTGGGAAAAGCAGGATGTATCTCAGTGCAACAGTGCATGTCACCGCCGGACTCGTGTGCGGTGAGATGCACAAAAGAGAGTGCAGAGTTACGAGGGACTACGGCCGACAGGCAACCACCGACCCGGAGGAACGGGGTGGGTCTGAAAGAGGGAATTTCTGCCTGTCGTCAACCCGGCCCGTAAGGCAGAGACTTTCGTTTTTTTCCTGTGTCCGTTCAGTTTTGCTTGTTCCCTTTAGTGTAAACGGTGACGAGAAAGGGTGACCGTGGGATCGTGTTCGGGTGCGCCCTTCATGCGGACGCATGGCGAACACGATGGTGAACTTGGACGGCGGTGCTACACAGGCGAAATTGACCAAATCTATGGTCCACGCCCTGCTAATGACAGTCATAATGGCGAGGTCGTTCTTTTCCTTCATGTGTGAAGCTTTCCTCGCCCTTGAAAACCGATAGGGCCGTCGCGCCGAAAGGGCGAAACTACACCGGTGGTGTGGGATTGGGACCGGGGTGAGATTGTCTAAGGTGATTGGGTTTGCCGAAACGACAGATCAGATCGACAAGATATAGGTATTGTGTCCGATTCCGCCAGGTCTCTTAAATAAATCTCAATAAGAAAATGTGGGAGGACAGGACGATGTAGTAGCGATGCTTGCACAACAGTAGATACCTGATGACAAACGGCAATCGGATTACACGAGAAGGTATGAGACAGCTCCATATTCAGTGAATTGAAACTGATGAATTCAATCTCATATGCGAAAGTGCGCCTTGACTAGGTGACGTGGCTCTGACTTGGTCATGGTCATGCAACGACATTTTTACGAAAATCGTTCACCATGAGGATGTTAGGAGCACAGACAAGGTGTAGGGTTTGACATGTACGACAACGTGTTATGCATTTCCACCACCGAAACACGAAATCGAACTGTAGAATCGCTAGATAGATCGCTTTGACCGGTTATTGTCCTATGCAAACCGAATCGAATAGAATTCCCCTCGCTCCTACGCTCGTAGATGGCAATCAATGTTCGTAGTGAGCGCTAAGACAAATTCAACACTAAAACTTTTGCTATATCGAACCTCTGGGCCGTTTGTTTGTTACAGGTAAGGCTTCATCAACGGCCATCCCCCCATTCACGCCGTCAGGCCGTGTGATTATCCCTTGCGGGATGGTGCACCGAGCGGGAAATTATACCTTTGAGCTTATCCTGCGCTCCAACGAGACGGTAAGTTAGTGTTCGGTATGGGCCTTGCGCTAAGGATCAGTCCGAGAAGGTGGCCTGAGCACTGCCGGTCAGCTTGGCAGGTCGTTTGTATTTCCGCGCGAACGTTCCACACTCGCCTTGTTTTCTCACAGCCGAGTGAGTTCACTCAGATAGACTTTCATCAACGCCAGACTTCCCCTGAAGCGCATTTCCTCTTATCGCAAGCTTCTGATAGGTGGGGGAATTCAGTAAGTTAATCTCCACGGGGAGACAAGAAAATTTTAGGGAAGGCCACGTCTGAGAAGGGGACGTCTGCAGTTGTTCATCATTACTGGAATGAGGTGTCGCTTACCCTCGCGTGAAGAAAGTTCTCGTCGACCTCGACAACCGTTCGTTCGCTGCGGTTCACCTGAGCGCCTTGAACTACTCAAATTAGGTTCTTTTTAACATAGCCGTTATGACTACCCCTTCATTCTCCGCTCTGAAGTATTTGCTCGCTAACCTCGCAGGTGATGGCACGTTCGCGTCGTGACACCATCGTCGACTGGCCTGAAGTGAAGATCCATGTGCCCTACTTAATCGAGACGCATTCGTCGGACGCGTCTGTGTATTTCGAGCTTCCGGAGATGAAGTGTCCACCTTTCCACAAGTAAGTGCACATTTTAGTGTCTGCCCTTCAGCAGAGCAACAGTTATCGGACGCCAGCCGAAGCGCTCAGAAGGGCTCCAGAAGGCGTTCCTGCTCATTAAGATGGCGGCGCATCTTGACCGCGTATTGGTGGATGAACACAGGAGAATCGCTGTGATTATTTCTGCTATAAGCATTCCAGCTTAGCCATCCGCTCTATAGTACGGGAAGCGGATCCTTGACGCGGAGTTCTTCTCGTTTCTATTTGCATTACGGATGGCATGGCGGCGCGTGATGTTCTCGTGAATGCTTTACTCGTCAGCGACAGCCGAAATGCTGATCTCAGTGCTCCATTAAGTCAATAGCCCTTATCAGCGCGCTGGGAGCCTCAGAAGTCGTCTGAGCATTCATTAATTTCTGCATTCCGCCGTTGTCTATGCTCGCCAGCCTCAGCCGAGTTGCACGATTGGTCTGCGAAGACATTTCTCGTTTCGAAAGCAACGCATGCATACATCATCGTCAAAGAAGTAGGCTGGCAGGCAGGCAGGCTTGTGTATAATGCACAATGCCTCCAGTGCGGAAAGCGGGCCCCGTTCTGGGCCGGACTGGAGAGGGGCATTTGATTTTTGCTTTACGGAAGTCCTATGAGCCGTTCGCTGATCAGCCATAAGACTCTGGTATGAATCTCAGCACGAGAAGGTGGCATATATCCACATCGCGAACTGAGCCTTCAAACGTGTTTATGCTGAATTCGCGATTATTTCTGTCGTAATTGTAATAGACTAGCTCTTGTGTATTAGAGGACAACCCAACTACATTTCCGAGAGCTACGTTAACGGAATTCCCGCCTTCACAGAAGCCATCTCCACGAGGTGGCTGTATTTTTGAGCCACATAGGTAAACCTGGCGGTATGTAGTTCTTTTCTGATTAACCGACCTATCGAAGTGAGTAGCACAGCTGGGAAAAACCTGAAACGCAGGTACCGAAACCCAGACACACTCGCGTCGATATGAGCGCATTGTTGCTCAATTCGCTGGAACGACCGGTTCATCTCGACTTCGTGGAGCACACATATGCACGCCAAGTCAAGGAGAAGTCTGAGACAGACTGTTTAGGCTGTACGGCGGAGTGCCTCTGTGCACGCCGGAGCGAAGATGTTGACATTTTTCCCGTCCGTCGAAGGACTGCCTCGATAGTCGATTGCATACGCTTTTGTAGGAAAGTCGAAATGCACGCATGCATGGCGAAATAGCACTTTTATGAAATGCAAAAGACGCGCATTGTGCAGCTCAACGTGAAAAAGATACCGAGTCGGCTCTATTTATAGCGAGACTAGACTTTAACGATGCCCTTATCCGTCAGCTGTTAACTCTGGTCTATGCGCGCAAGCGATGTTTCGGTTCAATGTAAGCGCATTTTGAGGCAGAGAGGCAGAAGGTCCTCTCGATGATATAGTAGACAGTGTTACATGCAGCGTCCGCGCTTGTATATATATATATATATATACAAGCGCGGACGCTGCATGTAAC
>MNPL01006019.1:9187-31371 GCA_002081605.1 Tropilaelaps mercedesae
ATAAACAAATAGGTATAGTGGTCTCCGCCGGCTCCCGTAGCTGAGGTGATCCGTTAGTACAAGCCACCACTGCTTACTAAAGTCTCTTAATCATGTATGGCCACTGCTGATCCCGTGCTGTTCTTTACAGCTTGTCCTGCTAGCATCCTGGATGGCGTTTAGAGCCCTACTTCTCGGTAAATATGACCTGGGACGTATCCCCTGAATCCGTCTGTTATGCAGAAGTACCTCGTGAAGTCTTTTGGAATTACGGTTTTAGCATCCTGACACAATTTGATCTCCGAGCATAAAATCTGTGAGATCTAATGCATCTTGGCACTTACACAATATCCGTATGCGGTTCAGGTGTCTCTATGCATAGACTTCAGATTATTACTGCCGTTGCTTAAATGAACAAACCGTCACATCCTTCACTTTTCACAACCCATTGAGTTTTATTCCTTTCGGTTGGGTAAATTCGAGTGGGCCGTGAAACCCACGAGACTTCATGTACCTTTACTATCGGTGAATCTCCTTTCAAGAGCACGATGATATGTCAGCGTAAAACCAGTCTTTTCTCCTCACTGTTCAAATGCATCGGTAGAAAATTAACTTTTCCTAGGACACATATTTCGTTTGCCATAGTGAGTAATCACTCTTATTATTCTGACGGAAACTATCTTTTAAGGCTTAGTTTCCCATGTTCAAAAGGCCATTCCCCACAGAACTCTGAGGGGGCACAACTGACTATACGAAAATTGTATATGCGATATATCTCTTGCCATAGGCATGAGGTGCTTCTTGCGACAGGCTTGGTGAGGTGTCGTTTGTGTGTACTCAACTCGTTCAGATCGTTTTTTCTCGTTTTTTTATAGGCCTTCTACGTTAGGTTATCATGCTCCATTGAAAAACATTCCGAGCTTGGTGGTTTTGCACATTTGCGTACGTCTTGAGACCGGAGAAGACACGTAGGTAAATGGGTTCCATCGCCGCCGTTGCACATTTACATTTACGGAATCCGCTTTACGAAACAATGCACAAAACGCTACCGTGGGCCCTCAATATTGGCGACGGTCAGCCATAGAAATACAAGCTAGAAAGCTTGTGGCAGCGTGGCCTGAGAATCTAGTGCTCGTTCTACAAACTGCGTGAATAACGCATAGTCGGTTCGAGACCGGAATATTATTGATTATTACTGACATTGACTTATCATTGACAATATTACTAGGATATCGCTACCTTAAGATCAAAATATAATTCACACTCCTTATTATTATTAATATGCTGACACATAGATCCGTTGGAAAAAACTTGGGTAAGTCGAATCAATTAGTTCGGCGGCATATCAAGTGATATAATATATAATAATTGACTACTGATCAAGAGTCGAAGTAGCATCAGGAGTCTCGTAAGCCTTCAGATCGGAGACACTTCTAAAGATCATTCCCGAATGCCTCCAAATATTACGTCGCGGAGTAACTCCAACAAGTTCTGAAATAGCACTAAAAGGCGATACTGAGACTTGCGCTGTGTAAGGGTTGAAAATTAATCAAAAATATAAATCTATTGTACGTGAGTCCCGTTGTGCCTTTTCCTCCTCATTTGGCAATGGATGGTCAACAAACAACAAATCAAGCAGTGGTTCTTCTTCGCCTTTGACTGGACAATTCGTTTTGATTAGCAGTCCTCTGTTCGGCGTAAGCTCAAGTGTCCTTTCACGTAGTAACCACTTGCGAATGCATCACTCGTTATCCCTCATTCTTCTGTCTCTCTCTCTCTCTTTTGGCCGGACCAACGTTCCAAGCGTATCATCATAACTCGCGTGTGTGTGTGTCGGTTCTTGTCCATGGATGATTTTCAACCTTTTGGGTTGACTCCGGTTAGCTTGCGAGACTCTAAGCTGCTCCGAAGGAGGGGACAAGCGACTATCCCTATTGGCTTACAATACTGTCAATCTTCTTATTTCTAATCTGATTTGGTGCCGCCTCATCTCGCCTTCTCGATTTATTTCGAATTGAGCTAATTATCGGAGCGGCAATTAATTACGCGCTAGGATCGGGACTTTTACTAGCACTACTATCTTGTCATCTGTTACGCCTTCGGGATTGCGTTTACTATTGGCTGGTTAATTACCCATGTCCTCTGTTGAGGCAATTTCGTTGAATATATTTGGCAACGAATTGAAAATACAGAACATATATGTGTCGTCATAATATGACAACTATTGTCTGCAATAGGTTCGTATTGGCGTGCACCCATGCACGATTTACCTCGATTATAAAGAATGACTGTCTACAAGACAAGGAGCATTCTATACGATAACAATAACCATATTTGCGCAATCTGAATTCTGTTCAAGTGGTTAAAATGCTGACAGATTTCATGATGTTTACGTGAAGTGTGCACACGGCCCTTGCGTGCAAGATGGTATGAATGAACAGGATCGCTACGCGTCTTAATAGATAAAGTCTCACAAAAAGCCCGCTTAGGCTTGCAATAATTGCGCACTTCATACAACGAAGGCTTTGAGCATAATTTCATCGCAATAATGAACAACTATTTGCTGTGTTCAATTAACGATCTCGGTTAAACTATACGAAACTGGTGAAGCCATTTTACACTGGAAGGCACTTAGTCGTAAGAATTTCTTGGGCTTTCGAGACGTGGTTTTTGAGCAACGTCTGATTCGAAGCTTTAGCTGGTCTTCACGGACAAATGCACTGTAAAGCTAGCACTTCTGTGAAGCTCAATGATTCCGCGACTTAGCTGGGCACTATTTTTCCTAATGCTATGGTAAGAGATGTGTCGGTCATTGCAATCTACGGTCAACGTTACAATGCTAAAAACTTTATTTTGTCAGGTGACCGACAATAAAAACATATAATTTGTACGTTACATAGTATTTTATCGCAGATGGCCTGTTTCTTTTGCGAAATTTCCGAAGCTGTGCCTGATTTAAGGCGTAGCCAAAATACTTGCGATTAAAAATGTTCTATCGTATGAGTCTGGATACTTTGAATAGACTTACTCCTATGACCTCGTTCTAGGCTGTACACACATACACACAGTATAGTAATGATGGACCGCGACCTAATATGCCTGTTCGGAGTCTCTATGCGTATAAGAAATGGTAAGTACACAAAAGTTGTCTCACACAATCAAGATTTGCCATCCCCCGTCTTCTAGCTTAAAGTCACGCCTTTTGTTCGATGTGCGCCTTTTGTTTGATGTGCACCTTTTGTTCGATGCTTAATCCTTAGAGGGTTTAACGCTTCACTTCCGTCTCTTCGTTAAATTGGTTCAAACCGCTTATGGTTTTAGCCCATACTTTATTCTATCCTTACATCTAGATTCATTCGTGCTTGGGCGAACGTGTCTAGACACAACAAGAAGGTAACAAAACAGCTAGGCAGCAAAACATGTTGTTTAATATTATGCATTCGTTTGCATATAAATAATAGCATTATGTGTTCGTAGTGATAAGGTTTGTCACAATTCCCCCAAGACAGCTTTTTTCCGTGTTCTCTGATTTGTCGTGCCGCCAGTCTTCTATTAGCCTTTCTTACCATGTCGAATTATACCACTGAGTTGCCTCAGGTCAAGCTCAATATCCGAAAATGTATATTCTATCGATATTTAATGAGTTTATGATCTTACATCTGCTCTTACCAAAATTGCAGAGCTCACTAACTCGATTGAATATGGATGGCACTAAACGCTCGAGAGGTAAGAGTAATCTAATATGGCGACAGTAAGCGGCTTTCAGTCTACGATGCTTTTTCGTCAAACATGGACTGGGGATAATGTATAAAAGAATCCCAATTTTCACACGTAAGCTGCAGGTTCTGCTTCTACATGGGATAACCACAAGGCGACAAAGCACGGTAAACCAACTTTTCCTGGGGTCGCTTGGTTTATACATGGCGAAGAATGCATTAATGTAACTACGTATTGGTTATTTGTGCCACGTCGACTTCTACCAAGACCATTAGCGAAATTGCCAAATATGCCCTGTTTGTAGTCGATGACGAACGTGATTGTTTGGAGGACAGCGCCGTTAGATTTTCACGTAGTGAGCGTATTGGCTAGCTATTTTTACAGTACTTTACATCTCTTCCCGCACAAATTCTTTGCGCGATTTCATTTCAAGGATTGTAGCTCTTCTCTGCATTAAGGAGACTATTGCATCTATCTCATCTTCAATACGGTACCGCCGGTATATCAGTTTGAAATGATTAGTTGTAACGTAGGCAAATTTTCATTAAAAAAAGTGGAAATATCACTGAGGCATGGAACGGTGATGGCATGCACCTACGCGTACGTGTGTTGATGTATCGATTGGATGCATCCGACCGCAGTGCGCGGTCAGCTCTTCTGCGAGAGTCAACACTAAAATCAGCTGTCAAGACGCTATAAGAGATTTGCATGATTCTCAACTCGTACACTAGAAAATCGTTTTTTTTTTAACCTAATACAGGTTTTTATCCTCTTTACCCAAAAAACGCATTTGGATCACAAGTGTGTTGTAAACACGTCAAAGGACCTCAGCATTAATCCGCTTACACTGGCAGCTCCGCGACAGCCCGACGAACATCGAAAACGTTTCTCCAACGCTGTAGGAGGCAAGGGCCAAGGCAGATATCTGTCCAGCAGATGATGCCTTGCCGGCAGAGCGCCATCCACACGACAATGTCAAATGGAATTGTGCCTTAAATACGTTAGCCTTGCAGGTACGATCTGCGATACAGAGCCAGTCCAAATACAAGATCGGGACAACGTTGATGAATGAGTTCCCTTGAACGAAGAAACACTTCCGACAGAATGTCTAACGCCGCTTCCACCCCCGCAAATATTGCCGCCGTACGATGCGATTGACAATGAGAAACGAGTATCAGTAACGAGAGAACTACCATATAATTATGCTACTATTGCTGCTAAAAGTGCTTAAGTGGTTGGATGAAATGCAGATTCCTTTACATATAAATACAAACAAAACCAAATGCTTAAAGATAAACATAATATGTTCTCCCTGTAGCTACAGCGAGATCTGTATCAGGATGGCGACAAAATAGATTTTATTTTTTACATAGGCGTTTTATACGGCTTGTTCTAACTATGCGAGCAGCACACAAGCATGTACGCTGCCATGTAAACATGTTAAATGTTTTTGTGACATGCATTGTAATATCTGTTTTCATTGCGGCAGAAATACATTCTTTGATTCCCTTGTACTAATAGAAGTGAAGAATAGCAGTATTTCCCATTTTTCCTTTTTCCGAAACTGGCTTATACACATACTATAGATTAGAATACAATGCTGGTTGTGAGTCAAAAGTCGGTTAACTAGAAATTGTGATAGACCGAGTGAGTGAAGCAAATATTTCATGCGCCATGGGCACAAGGCTTGGTCAGAAAGAAACTTGCCGTAATACGAAGCATGTTTTGTGTTAAAAGTTTGTACGGAAGCCATTCGAATAGAAATTAATTAAAAGAGAAATGTGATTGGCTTGCTAACTGTACATGCGTGCACCAGTTGGGAATATAGAGATGGATAGAATGCTACGTGGAGAATGTGACGTTTTTAGCATGCGCTTCAGGTCGTCTAGGTTTTCCCTTTCGGTTTTCTTTCTTCCTTCTGGAATGTCCGACAGCTTTCGCCGCCGCCGCCGAATCTGTCTTCACATACTGCCGAACACTCCGCCCGACAAGTACCAGGCCAATTAGCAGCACGAAGTTGGTTCACACTGTCAGAGCTGTCCCCATCGTTCTGACTTTTATACGCAACGTACCTCAACTACGTGTCCACCATTAAATCACACGCGGTCAAGGGTTCTCTAAACTCGAAAGTAAAGCACGAGAAAAAGTGCATTCCGCTGTATTGCGTGGTGCCTCACACATGGGAAGTGGCCCTTGCACTCATCTTAGAAACCCAATGGCCCCCAAAGGTTTTCTGGTAGGGTTAAAATAATTTGATTTTGTGCCAAAATAAAACGTTATATTTGGATTCCACAGGTTGACCATAGAAGCGAGATCGCTTGGTATCCTCCATGATTCAGGCATAAGTATAAGAGAGAAGACAATTGAGTTCAGACACATTATCTTTTTGGCCGCCTTGCTTTATCTAGTTTTTCCCGAGATGCCACATAAGAGTAGAGACGCCACAAGGTCACCTTTGTTGTACATGCGAGGCGCTCCCATTTTCAACGAGACCGAGGCGGACGACATCATGACCTACTCTCAAATTTACTTTCTCTCGTTTAGCAAAACTCCTGATCTTCGCATCCCATCTGTCCTCTATGTCATTTCACCGGAGGCAAACTGTGTGTTGTGTTTGCTCAACACGGCCCTAGCTTAACTCCGATTTCCCATTTTAAAGGATATCTCATAGAAGAATGCAAAAGAATTTGAACTGACTCAATTTGTTATGTATGTATAATTTAATATTATTTCAAATCTACAATACGAGAAATGTCCATTTCCGTATTGAATTTTTTCCACAAGCCGACATAAATTTAACCTAGTAGTTTGTTGCTATGGCAGGCAAATGAGCTATTTGTGCAAGCTGACTGCCAAATTTTTCAAATGGCGGCATAGGTGCGAATATCGACGGATCTCACTTCTATCTACCCTAACGCCCTGCGCGTGCTTGTTGGGAACCAACATGCCGGGAACAACGCTCTCGATTAAGCTAATGCCAAGGCTCCACACCCCATCACATATCTCCTCTTTCGACTCCACGTAGTTCAATACGCTTCCTAATGTCTGGCGTTCCCTTGGTTCTAGCAGCGAGCAATAACACTTTCCTCGTTCGGTCTTCCAACCCCATCCCAACAGCGTTCAGTTTTGAACTCATCCCGTAGCCCCCCTCTCTCGGCCTCTCATCGGCTGAGTTGATTCTGCAGCCCTCTCCCTACAGACATTCCAAAGTTATTCGCGTTCAGCTCCAGATGTGCCGTGCGAATAAAAAAAGCACATGATATTTTACGGTGGCGTGTATACAGGGAATAACCTGAAACCCATCGTCTAAATCGCCAGTCATTTTCTAACTCATGAAACATGAACTATGGCGGAACACGCGAAGGACGTAACGAGCCATAGCGAATGAAATCCAATTGTTAAGATTGACATCGGAATGTCATTCTTAACAATTGTATGTTCTGATCCGGTGCCTCTTCCCATCGGCCATTACGCCTGGTCCGTGTCCTCATAGTTTTGATGTTTTTACCTGTAATTTTGTATATATCAGTAATCAGCCAGTCCAACGTCCTTACTGGAGCGTCTACGGACTTTCGTGCCCGTGAGAGCCAACTGACACTTGCTTTTTCTCGTCCTGTGGTAGACTTTAAACATGAGCTTTGTTTTCCATTTTATTATTCCAAGCTACTACGCCTTTTCTCTATACGTGTCGCGCAGCACGAACATATCAGATGGTGCACTCTTTTCGCAATCTCGATCCAGCAAGGAGCATTAGGCTCGGCCTCTGCCACCACCTCCTAACATGTTTGAGTCCCCAAGAGATCCTAGGATTCCATCCGGGACCTGCTTTGCTCTGTCCCTTCGGGCGGCTTTGCTTTGTCGACTCAGTCATCGACGGCGGCAGAGACGCGTCATATTCCGTCCGTGCACGTAGATGATTGTACCCTTCATGGCAATTCACTTTCGTATGCGATTCACTTACTTTTTTTTGTAGGAAAGGCACAGGACGATGAGCTTCGGCCGTTAGTCTAAGTGGAAGAGTTTTTGGCTGACGAGTGAGAACTGCGAAAAAACCAAGAAACTGTTCTGTTTCTACTCTTTTGAAAAATTTTAAGAGCACAGCCGCAGCTCAGACAAATGAGTGAAGATCTGCCCAAGGGAGCTCAAGTACGTTGTCGAATAGGCCATCGGCTGTAAACTATGAGGAACAGTTTGAATAAAAGTGTTAAGGTTGCATATTTAAGATGGTAAGCGGTAGGCGACGACAAAAAAGCGAATATATCGGCAGAATCAGATAATAAAGAGAGAATGTGCAGAAAGAGCCTTAGGGCGTTGAAAAGAACCAATAAAATGATAATGCTGTATTTTGCTAGAAAAGAATGTACCGGTTTGAAAAGGCGAACTTAATACAACGCTTAATTAGAGTACATACTTGTCCATAGTAACTTATCAAGCTACTGATGTTTTTAATGTTATTAATATTACATCGACTGAACATGTTGGTAGGGAAGCTCCATGATAGCGCAAGCGCTGTTATGTGCCTATTGAAACAAACGCTGATCATGCTCTTAAGATGTCCATTTTCTTCAAAGCAGTAATTTCGACGGAAGTCTGTACTGTCTTGAAGGCCGCTTTGGCATCAAAACCGCTTTGAATGTAGCTGGAATGAGCCTTCATGTGTACCGCATATAGGCTATATATTAGAATCAATAGACGAGCTGGATTTCTTTTACATTCATCTGGCAGGTGCAACTTTGTGCGTGAAATTGTCTGCTGGCTACGCATGTTTTCCCGGCCTGCATTCAGCTGCACAGGTTTAACAGTCCCTCTTGGGGAAGCTCTAATCTAGACTAACACAATTAGCATGTCACAGCCTCTCAAGCTTTAAGTGAGGCCATTTTGTAACAAAGCCGGTACATTGTCTTCCTATACGTAGCTCTCTGTTAATAACTATGACCATTGCTGCTCTTTTACGGCTTTTCTCTCCTGGATAGAATTGTAATGACGACCTATTTACCTCTGTCCGCGTTGTCATTCTGTCAGCATGTGCTGCTTCCTACGATGCTGATGACATGGCTACTCATCTCGTTTATCTATCCACGACACTTTCAAAACGGAACGGCAATTTTCTGACTCGAGATTGCTCAAACGTAAGCGACTGACCGAGTGTTCGTCTGGCACTTGCGTGGTCGTTACCATCTAATCAAGCGTCGTCAACAATCTTCCGCCCGCTGTTTCTGAAGGTCACGCAGAAACGGCGTCGGTATGTGCACGCTTTCATTCTTCTATCCTCATTGGTTGTCTGGACACTGATAAAGATAGAACGACAGCAATCAGCTTGTGCGTCGCCAAGGAGGTCCGGTCAGGGGTGGAGGCTAGGGGTGAAGACGTAGAAGAAGGGTATACGCAGAAGTGCCAAACAGGCCAACCTAAAAGGACTTGGTGCGAACTATTTTCTTCCCGCCCTTGCAACCGCTGCTTGCATCGCCAGGACCAATGCCGCCTTCCAATGGAACCGTTTCGGCGAGAGGCGATGCAGGAGCTAATTTGAAGAAAACTGACAACAGAGCTTAGGTACAGGGATCCAAGGCAAGCCTCACTGTTTATTTCAGCGGCACGCGAAAAGACCGGGCGTCATGGGGAAGCGGCGCTGCGTCTGCTGGAAGCTCTGCCAGGATTCGACCTTCGGAGTCCCCGTAGTAAGTTGATCATCAGCCACACAGATAGACACGAATGGAATCGCGCAGGCATGTGGGCAACGGGGCCCTCTATAGGCCCGCCACAAGGAACGCGGTGAGTTCGTTGCAGCCGGGAGGCGGGAGGCTGAGTGAACTGCGAGAGAACCCAATCGGAGAGTATCCTCGTTAAACGTACGGACAGAAGAATGAGCAGAACGGCAAAGACAGTGACGCCACTGCTGTTGCTTCCGGCAAGCGAGCGAACACACTGCGACAAGGGCAAACAAACGAGATGATTGCCGCTACATCCCGCCGACGAGCGACGCATCATCCGCTAACGTCAAGAAGGAGTCTGGACGGTCAGGGTCACGTCGGCTGCCTTCCTGCGTCCTCCATCATTCTCAATGCTTTTCTATCTCGCCAAAAAGGGTAAAAAATCGTTACTTCAGAGAAGGGATGAACGGATGGCGCAGATAGGAGACAACGCAAGTGACTTTATGAATACGGTGAAGGAGAGTAAACAAATACAGGTGTCTGACTTGCTCTCTGGGCATATCAACGTAATAATGCGGTATGACTCTAGGGGAGGTAGAGACGGGGAAGGTAATACGTTTGTGGTACTGTGTATGGCATGAAGCGAATCTTCTGCCCGACGACTTGTAAGCCACCCTACTAGAACAATGCCTATATAAACAAATACAGCTTTATATCTTTGAAGACAAATATATGTACCTGGAGGGACGCATACAGCATTTAGAGGGTACATTAATGCACAATGCTTTTTGAGTTATCACGTCGAAATGCACGACGTTGAATTTTCGGAAATTGCGTAATGAGTGCATGGCTGTAAACTTCGAGCGGAAACTTTCGGTTGCCTGAACGGCTAGAGAGTGTATGGGTACTGTGAATTAGCGATAATTACGTTTAGCACAGATAAGCTGGTCTCTCCCTAAATAAATCCCACTTTTTTAGGTGAATAGGCGCTAGTTACACCGGCGGAAAATATGGGACAGAAGTGTGAATTTCGCTTCATCTTTGGATATGATGCCTCTCGGATGATAGGGCAATATGGTACTCATGAGGACTGCTTAAGTCACTCGGACAATCGTTGTACGTAGATGATATTCACACCACCTGGTCCGGCGTCATAGAAAGACAGCTCGCGTTGTTTAGTTTGTAAGGTAGTCCTCGAAAACGGAAGAGGTCCTACGACACATCGCCTATCTCAATCCTTTCATTCACCCAACTCAACTAATGGCTTTACTTCGATAACCATGTACTTTAAACGACAGCACCCCCTCCTTGTGCCGACATCGTTGCCAACTCGTGTGACACCTCGTCATGTCACAGTTATTTTGGGAACGTTTGGCCATCACGCCATTCGAGTTTTCTAACTCAACCATGTGGCAATATGTGGGGACCACAGAGGTCTTGAGTCGACAAATTGGTGTATCAGACCACGTTCGATGTTGCAGCTGGCCCTCGGCGGCCAAGTGGACGACTACCGGCAAGATGTTCAGGAAGGAGTTCATGGGCCTAAAAAAAAGACGATATCATCCGTCCGCTCACAACGTCGGACATTTCTCAGTTCTGTGAGGACGAATTCTCAACGGCAGAAAAACGCGTCTCTACACTTCCGAGTTATTACATGGTATTGCGTAGTCAGAAAGCAATGATTGCGTTTCGTGTCTAGGAAAATTGCTCAATTTCACTGTCGGATTGCAAAAGGAAATCTCGATAATATTCTCGTACCCGTAGATTGTACTTTCGTACTAGCGCTGTTCGCGCTCTGTTCTTTTGATAATAGTCATTTTTGTTTTGAAGCTATAGGGCTACGCTCAAAGTCTGAGTTAGAAACGATTCAGCTATGTATTACGGTAAAAAGGGATTGGATAGGCTCAGTTTTGGATAGTGAAATACGGCTTATCCTTTATTGAGTCAGAACACTCTTTTGGATAAATAATCTAGTTTGGTGCGCGTTAAAGAGAGACAGTTGAACTACATAATCGTTTCACAAGTTACCATCTGCACCAACATAGAGGTTAAAAAAATCAAACCACGCACTTGTAGAGCTTCATAGCATAGCAATGCGCTATGAATTATCTTCCAGAAAGCTGTTCAGGTAATTCAAAGTAGATTTCTGACCTGTCTGGAGCTATGTAATATTGTAACCTTTTTATTTCATCTTTTGCTAAATATGTATATACTTTTTCCTATCATGAATAAGATAACTACGTGTCAGATGTGAAAGACAGATGCTTGTTGTAGTTTAGCATTTGACACCCGGGTTGTGCTCGACGTAGCCATTACCCACTGAGCAAGACAAATCGAATATGTTCTGAGATTTTTTCCCAACGCTTCAGCTAATGTTTACGGCAGCTTTCACGAACGAACGAGATCACGTTTTTCTACATAGCCATGACGGAACTAAATATACTGGCTCAAATGATGCTTAATTGGCTCCTAGCCACACATATAAAATCGCATTTTCTCGTTTTTTACACGTGATGCAAGCTAACCTTTCACTACTTGTTTTAAAAACTTCTTCCAAACCGTTTGAGTAAAAAAAAGAGAAAGTCTTGCACCATGTGTCTTCACACGCTGAACGAGATTTGCCAGTGTTTTGTACGGGATAAATATTCAAATTTAGTTCTTGTTACTTCTGACTGACAACACGAAGTTTATTAAGAGATAAAGGAGTGCGCTTTTGCCGCTGCCTAAAAGCGCTATCGTTTCTCTGAATACTGCTTTGTCTGAGTAGCGACCGCCTAGCACCATGAGTCATTTAAAAGTCACTGACCGTGATTTCAGTATTTATAACATTTCCGGCCTGTGAAGAACTCCCGGCCCAACGCTGCGAAGTACTCAACTTACGTCCGTAATCGCAATGTGATTCACTGCACTCAGGACAAGGCATTCCCTTTTAGGTTTCGTTGACGTTTACTAGCAACCTGCACTGATTGGTTTGTTACTCGGAAGGTACTTACAGGTCTGTGTCATTATAGTTGATGTCTATCTAAGCGTTTATTTATCTATGTAAACTATTGTAAACTGTCCTGTCAATTCGCTCACCTTCCTGTTTTATAGTAGCTTACCAGTTTCTTTGACATCGACCTCCATTCATTCGTGGTAATAATTGGTAAAATTTGACTTTGAGCTAACCACGGCTAAGCAATTACTCAACGAACTAATCAACAAGCAGTTCGTGACCCATTTTACATTGACAGATGTTTAACAACAATAAGTTCCTCGGTAGAGTGTGTTCCAATGACCGTTCACCATGCAGATCGAGGATTCCGGCATACCAGTCTCTAAACGTTAAATGCATAACTATTTTATGCGTAACATTTGCTGGCAACATCTCTTGTACAGGCATGAGCCTGTACAAAAGCTAATGGCTAATGACCTTCCAGCTATTACATCACTAGAAGGCGGTACAATAGAGAGATTCAAGAGGAACTGTTCATCGAGTACGGCAACGTACACATTCACCAGTTTCCCTCGACACCATGACATTGAATTCGGCTTTAGATCCTCAGTGTTACGGCAGTTATACACGCCGGCATTCGTCTCTACTGCTCGAGCATTTTCCGACAATAGATATTTACATGCGTTCACACGTTAGCCGGGCAAGGACCTTTACGGAATGTTCGTGATACGAACTCTCGGGCTCGTATTCACCTCTTGCCGAGGCAACAAGCCCCTGGGTGACCGTTTAGAATATTTCCCATTCATCAACAGGCCGGATAGACCTGAAGGCCATCGAATCGATCTCCAAGCGCCCTCCCGTACCAGAGACGCCCCTACTATTTCTTCCAGTTCCTCCCTATTCTAGCTCGCGTAATGCATCCACACATCACAATCGTATGTGCAACGCTCATGAGCAACATTGTTCACTCACCGGCGCCGTGGAGAGGCAAGCGGGAATTCTCCAAATGATGACAGAAGTTGCGGCGGCGGCGGCGGCGGCGGTGGTGGCGGCGAAAATAGCGGCTGAGATTTTGGCGCACGAAGGCGTACAGCGGTCTATGGGCACGCGCCGTTCGGAAGCAACACGCTGTTGAACACCACGCCTGGCCGCCTGACTCTCACTGGCTGGTCGCACGTTGAGCACGTCCACGACGGCACGGCCTGTCAGCGCACAGTAGCACACGCGTCCACACACCCACGCACACAATCCCCTCTCTCACAGCAAACACCCACACGAAACTATAACCCGATTGCGCTGTTTAATGATCTTCAATAATTCACTTTGTCCCCGTTCCTCTGTTCGATACTGATCTACGGTGTTTCGGCTACCACGCTCGTCGTTATTATTCTACCAGTGCGTGTGTGTGTGTAGGCGTGTGGACAAAGGGATATAGTCACATCTATGACAGGACACTCTTCACCGACCAATGATGACCCAAAGAACAACAGCGACAGACGCCGATCTACAGGCGCCTACTAAGTGCCCACTGGGCAGCAGATTAGGTGCCCACAGTGGGGAAATGACTGGCGGGTCTGTCGAGCGAGGGCTGACTCCGCTCGACCACCACCACCACCAGGGGGGCCTGGCGCCCAATAGCTCGGCGGCCTAGGGGCGAGGGCTTTGACGGTGAGGGAGAGATTTTCCACATAGACTTTGAGGAAGGGAGCAGGCTGGAACTACTACTATGAGGAGGATATCGAAGGGGTGATAGCAGTACCAAGCGTAATAAGAGTGCGAGTAGAAGGAAAGGGGACCTCTCCTTTCTGGTCAGACTCAGGCGCGAACGTAAGATAGAAAGGGACGGGCAAAGCAGACACAGCTGTAGCAGCCGCTAGTCAGTAGAAAGACTAGGGGCAAACCGGCATGGGCAGAGAGGAAAGGAGCAGGCGGCCCATATACCTCACTCGAAGTCTTCAGCCCCCTATAGCGTCCTATTGCTTTCTGTCCGGCTTGAGTCGTCTGCCATGCAAGGTCTTCTGCTGCCCTTATTTCCTCTTCCTTTCTTCCTTCATCCCTGGCTCTTCTTAGCTTTTCCTGGTTTTGCAGGACCGTCCATCCCTTTTCGTCATCACAACTTCGTGCAGACGACGGCAGCGGGGGCGTTTGGCGACCTGAGAGGCCGCGGCTGCGAATCAAGGAGGTCAGAACGAATGAGGAGAGGAAACGAAAGGAGAGGGAAAGTAGTCGGCGCCTCAATCCTGACCCCTAGATTCAACCAACACACATTTCCAAATACTTGGATCCACCAAATCCCTCCAGATTTTCTCCAGAAGTCCTCATCATCGCGAACTGGAGGGTTGCTTTGTGCCCACAAGTCGACCTCTGTTGTGAACACACAAAGTAGTCGGTGAGTACTCCGAGAATGTAAAGGATGCGCGATCGCGCACGTTGCAAGTGCTCAATTTAGCAGCATTTCCACCCATTCAAAAGCCTCCGTTCTTTTGCTAATTGACCAGAAATCTTGTATCGCGCATTTTGTCGTCCGCCACTTCCCAAGTGGTTTATGCTCATGCTACGAATGCTCATACTCTGCGGAATCAACCATTGTCGACATCTGTGACTGTAACCACTAAATGAATTTTTAAAGACAGAGCTGGGGGTCGGGTGTGAAATTCAAAAGTAGTAGCAGCAGACACAGGGGTTGCGCCGATCCAAGGTTTTAGTCTAGGTTGCCCTGAAATTGTCTGGCCTAGATTATAGCCGCCTTCGCCTAGGCTAGACGACTGGAGTATTTGTTTCTCGCCTACTGCAGACCTTTTTCGTATCGGTGCAACGATAGGAAAAGGGGAGAAGAGGCAAACTATTCAGCCGGCCAGAGGCAAGCAAAGCTGATAGGAGGCTGGTTAGCCCCGGCTAGCTTTTTCGCCGTAGCTTGTCTATGGTGGGCCAATGCAACAGCCGGTGGCATCTGAGAGGCAGACATTGGATAGAGGTCTCGGTATTCCAAGCGAAACGCCACCACGAACGACGGCCGCGGTAGCGGGCGTGTCGCGGTCGTCTGGTTTAGGTGTTCAGCTTTTGCGGAGGAACAGGCGACACTGTTGTCGGTGTCAAGGACGCTGGTCGACTTTCCCGATGGCCAGAAACTACCATGGCGCTGGCCGAACACCTACATGCACGCATACAACACACAGGGCCACAGCACAGTACCCTACGTCGCTACGTCCATCGCCGCCCTCAACGCCATTTCTCGCTGCGATATTATTTGATGGAGTAGCTTCTAGAAAAACACGCCGTAAGCCAAGTCTAGAGGCCAAGCGCATGGCGATCCCTCACCATATCGGAGTCAAACGTATCTAGCAACACCATCCTTCTTGCTCAGATACGGTCTGACGCTGATCCGTTGCATGCGCAGCGGATCCGCCGCGACCCGGAGCATTGACCGATTCGGCCGTTCGACCGTTAACATTCGTTAATTTGTTGCGGTTGCGGCACACAAGCCACTTCCCAGAACGGTCCCATGGGGGTCCCATGGGTCCCTCATGGAAGCGGAGCGACGCAACTGTTTGAGTTGCAAATTCGACTGCAGAAGCCGTTCGCTGGCTCTTCGCTGTCTACCAGCTAGAATACGATTATCGAAGTCGGAGTCCGGCTGGCGCCAGGTGCAACTGTAACCTTGTTCGAAGCCCGCCTCGCGATTTACTCCATCGAGAAAGGAAAATGGAGCGGAAAGCGCTCGTCACGGTGTCACCAATATAGATGAGCCATGACTATCGGTTGGCCGGCGCTTGGTAGTTGGCGGTCGACGCGTCGGCCTCCATTGAGTCTTTCACTATCGGTGGTATAAAGGAGTATGGAGGAGAAGAAAGGGAACAGACCCCAAGGAAGTAGATGTCTGTGCCCCCGTTCGTTTTGCTGGATAGAGTCCAAGAATGAATTGCCAATGAATGCTGGAATTTCAAGGGCGGGCTGTAAACCCGCGTATCTAATAATCCCAGCGAAAGGAACGCGAAGCTGTGGCCCAGGCATAGGCGACAAAAAAGAGTCAAGAACGACATGCGCGTAGAAAACAAGTAGTTGCTTATTTTGCTATGGCTGATATCCAAAGAGCATCAAAAATCGGCGGAAGAACATCATAAAGCAAAGATGGGACAATGTGGAAATAGGGAAAGACCTTCAGAAGTAACTGACAGTAGAAGATACTCATAAGAAAGACAGGAGAGAGAGATATGGGAAGGGGGCAGGAGTAACAAGGACGCTAGGGCGTTGTACAGTTCATTTGACTTTGACGGGATGTAAATTGGCGTAACAACTTTATGGCGTGGAAGACATGAAACGACACCAATATGAGGCCCAATTATTGAAGCGGGTCAAGAATAAAAACGCACGAATTACATTACACGATGAGCCATGAACAAGCGAGTTCTCTGGGAGTTGAACAGGGAGAAAAGGCAGCGCCATCACCACGTTGTTCTCGAAATGGAGAACACTGCGTCCGCCAGCAGCCGACATTTGTCAAAGACATCGTTGCCGATTCTCCGGGGGGTCACATAGGTTCTATTGTAGTCCTTTTAAAGCAACGATATAAACAAGCACGACGACAAAAACAACAATGATAACAACAACGACGACGACGACGTAGTTCATGTTTATAATGAGCCGGCCCAACAGTCAGGCTTTGCTCAGCTTTGCTCAAAGTAGAGTGAGTGCCAAATTTTTTGACCGTGACCGTGAAGGCAATGTTATTCGGCTCGTAGAGCTGACAAGCTAGGCAAGGCTGAAGCAATTGATATCGATTGAGTTAGAGTGGGATTTTAGTGATGTTACAATAACTACGTGCACTAGAGACACGTGTCTTTCGTAAGTTGCAAGTTTATTTTACGAAAGATGTGTACTCATCTGTTCACTAGCGATAAACCACCATTTCGTTCGTTTAGCTAGTCCCAGGGAGACTAAGGTTTGCTATAAACAATCTTAATAATACCTACTCCTTGGTAAAATCTGCTGTGACCTAGAATCTGTGAGTATAACTAGAAATAAATTTCATAATGCAAACTGAATACTACGATGTTTGGATTAACATATAGAGAAGATGATTTATTCATTCCTTTATTACTTATATGCTACTTTACCTACGTATGTACAGTGACCTTCACGTTACTTTCGCATTGTAAATTACATAGGCAGCGGCATCATTTTAATGTATCGGATATAAGCTCTATGAACCGTGTATGCTTCGTCAAGTAATATCACTATTATGATAGTGATATTTTTCTTGTCAAGATGTGGGATGCATTCATTTCTAAATCAATTCTACAGAAACGAGTGCTTTTAACATACCATAAACCTTGGATTGATTTCTTTCTTGGCTTAGGATTACAGAGCGCACTGCCATACTACTTTCATACATCATGGCCATAAACAGCGCCTGAAATTCTGCGGTTTTTTTTGGTATCATTACAAACGAAAATCGATTAATACTGTATCCACAGATGAGAATTACATCGAGATTGAATCACCATGTGTACGTCGATGCAAAGCACTAACACAAGTGATTAACAGATAAGAATCGTAAATTCATGCACAACAGATGCGTACTAAGCCGGACAGATAGTAAATCGAAAAAGCAATTTCACTGATTCTAGTTTATGTGAAAGGCTCTGCGGTGATGAACCTTCGAAACATATCGAGCGTTGGCCAGGGCTGATCGAATGGAGCGATGTGTCCCGCATTACGTATCATCACTTCCGTGAGATTGCGAACTTGTCGAACGAAGCCTGCCACCGCTGGGGGGCCTATACTCCTGAAGGGGGCATTTTCTCCGAAAGTTGCATCGCCTCCACCTAAAAGCGAGTCCATACAGCAGTTGGCAGACATACGTGACTTGCGTACATACAGATGTGCGGAACGGCGCTGAGCGACTAATAAAATCACGCCATTTGTGTTTTCTCTTCCGTAGTGCTGAGAAGAGTGGTACGTCAACAAAGCTAAGCTGTTTTTATAACGAACTAGTTGACATAAATCATCTTTGGAGCAATACTAGCTGTAGAGGTTGTCAGCCAACTATTTGACCGCTGCATAGAGAGACGAAGGACAATAAATGAGAATATATTTACGAACTCCCGCGCCTTCACAGGAAGAAGAGATATTGACTGTCTTAAAAAATCTAACATAGCTTCAAGTTTTGGTAACCACCCAAGAATAGCCCGACTGGAACAAGTTGGGCTAAAAACATGTTTGACAAGGCTCGAGCCGTTAGAGTGTTACCGTTCTGATAAAAAAAGGATGGACAGCCGCGAATTAGTGTACATCATAAACCAAACAACTGCGTAAAGTGTATACCTGGTCTTATTGGTGGCGGAGGGGCTCGCCAAGGACGGCGCTTGGTTAGTCGCCACTGTTTAGCTCCGGACCATGGGAGATTATAGAAAAAATTCTCCACGCAGAGATAATTAACAATAATATCCAGCTGACCTGAATAGAATAGTACCTTCGCATACGAAACGCAAAACAATAGTTCACGAATTAAGTTAAATTAAGTCAAAATGACCTCAGTTGAAGTAAATTAAAATAGTTGATAAAGCCCCTATAGTGAGGATTATTATAGACAAAAATACTCCGGCAGACTAGTGCATAGTAGTTCTTATAATAAGCAATTTTTGATATTTTTAAATTCGGTAGTCGAGCGGCGGCATTGTAGATTAAGGTGTCGTCTCTATTTCAACGGTAATTGTAATTATGAGGAGCTAACATTTTTACCACCTTTCAGGAAGTAAGGCCAACGTAACGAAAAAGTATTTTTTGGCGCGCATTCTGCAAAAAGAATTTAATTTCGTTTAGAAAACGTCAATATCTCTTAACTATACGTGATCCTCGGAATTGAGTCCTCGTTCTCTCTAGGAGCTGCCCTATGTGTGAGAGTTTCGGAGGCTTCATATCAGATAGCTTGATGTTGCACTTCAAAGGTTGGTTTCGATTTTCCGCTTCCACAATTTGCTTTACCGCTGTAGTGCTGTTTGTCGTTCTGGTAACTTCCAGTGAGAACATAAATTTCACGGGTTTTCAATATATTGTTGTATTATATTTCTTCAATTCTTTACAATACACGTGGGAGCAAGTAGTAACATATGGCGACGTACCCGGTATCCTGTGTCTAACAGTTGAGCGAACTCAGTGGCAACGCTTTGCATCATGTCCGGTATAAGTGCCCGTCGGATCGCACTCCCATCGCTCATATTACGACCGCCAACGTGAATTGCACGCTTTACCCTTCCCATATGTAAGTAATGGTAAAATAGCGCCATCTGAGGTGGATTGCCACTCCGTAGAACATTGTAATAGTGGCCGATACCTATAGAGAAATATAACAAAGTAACAAATGTTGCTGTAGCGCGCTAGGATTGAATTTGACACTCAAGCAGTATGATAAAGTGAAAAAGAGTACGTCAACAGAATCAGCACCCAAAGGCTTCTTAGATAAGGTTCATAGGAACATCATTCGCACTGGGTGGACCCCTAGACTGCACCCTCACACTCGCGTCACAGCAATTAAACGGTGGTAAATGCTTAGTAAACCCAGAAGTTCGGTATTCAAGCGACATCCCAGGGAATCAAAATGCTTAGGTTCAGGTATCGATGTCTCGTGGACGGGACAAAGTGCTTCGGGGGACTTTCGGGGTTTTCGATGTTCAGTGTCGGGGTGTGCTCTGTGGGACAATAATTTTCAAGGAATCACAACGCATCACACAAATACGGCAATGTAGCGTAGAGATGCCACAATATACTACACCGATATTAACGCCTTGCAAAAGTTCCAGGACGTATGACGAAAATTCTACAGCGAATTGTAAAAATACGACAGCATAGCACAGTACACACAAAAGTGCCACAGTGCACCGCAAAGGTGCCTGAAAGGTTCAACGCAGCTACTTATGAAGTACAACTATGCAGTGTGATCACACATATGAATTAAAGACCACACGTAGAAATCATTTTGGCCCTGGGAAAAATTTACAAGTTCGGAGAATAGGAAGCCCGGTACTCGACTTCAATGAAAGTGTGCAAACTTGACATAGACGAAAATCTCTAAAATTGAAAACCCTGACTCGCACGCGCAAGTTTAGCAAGCTGTCTGTTAAATTTGGCTGTGTCGTTTATTCACTTTTATAAGGGTACTGGAATTTTTTGAAGTTTTATAACAAAACGTACTAGCCAGAATTTGAATTTTATATAACAAAACGTTACACTTGAGTTAAAACTTCAGAGGAGCTATTTTATATGTATAGCAATAATTGCTGCCGTGAAAAATATAATCGCGTGTGCTTCCGGGTGCTGCTTTTATACGTAAAAGGTTTGCCAGTGAGGGGCTGTAGTGCAAATGCTGACACCAGATAAAATGTGCACGTATACAGCGGCAATAACTCTCCCTGGATAAATTCCTTAATACTAACTTCTTATCAAGGTTTCAGAAATAAGAGCATTTGAAAGTCAATCTAGTGTATTGCGGCTGCATAACTATTCACCTGCTTGCACCACTAAGACAATTGACTTACGCCTTGGTTTCAACTACATCTAATAAAGATAGACGTGAACGATGAGATACGGTTGCGTTTCAGTTTATAAGCACACTATGGTAGACTCCAACGATTCACCCTGTATGCAATGCGACCACAGGTGCATCTCTATTTGTATGCGCCGGCCACCATATTGTAATAGGAGGCACCGTAAAGGGATCATTAAAGAAATCAATGTCTTATAGACGAACCTGTGTAGTTTTGTATCAGCGTGCCATGACGAGAAAAGGCCCCGACAATGAGCTGGTCGATAACAGCGTAAGCCTCGACGAACATGTTGAGGCGGATCATTTTACGGGCAATCTACAATAAAAATACAATTGAGACAAACGCGCATCGTCAGTACGTTGAGTACAGCTGTCTTAGATATGTATCTTTCCGCACCCTATTTGTTACTCTAAGGACACTTGAAAAGTATTATTTCTTGCCTTCTTGGAACATTTGAATCACTTTTTTTAACTGTATTTAGCAGTCCAAATGTTCTCTTAGTAATAAAAATTTTAGTGAGTAAGAGTAATATAGTATTTTTAAGTAAGTTTTAGAACTTTTTCCTACCTAAGGTGAATGACGTAACATTAGAAGCTTTGTTGAATTCAACACATGCGTCTTCAAAGCGCTGCAAATTGATTGCATTGCGCGCATGTGCCGAAAGGGGTTGTAATTTAGAAGACACTTTGTACGAAGTAAGCTACATAACTGGGATCGACTTTGCTGCTCCTTAACGTATTTTAAACGGGTTTTTGCTCGATCGTTTCTCCCTCAGCGTAAGGGGCTTCTGATGTCCTCGTATGAATCTGACATATCCCTTACGGTTTCTGTTTTATCAATGTATCCCGTACTGTTTATCATGTCTGCCAATAATATATCTTCTTCCTTATATTTCTTTTTCTCTGTCTTGCTCTCGTTTTGCCGTATTCGCCTACCCTAGAGCTGCAGTACGAACCTTGGTCTGCTGTCGAATCTCATCAGCCTGCTCTTGGCTGACAAGACCCACTCCTTCAAGAAACTTGCCGTACTCGAGCATGTGTAGCGGGTCGGAGAAGCCATTTCCGATGATCATACCCTGCAAAGGCACCCACGAGAGACCCTCGTCCGTTGCCAGGCGATACGACAACGTCGGCACATATTTACCTATATAAGGCGACGCGGAAATAGTGATACGCCAAAGCCGATCAGGAAGAAAGCCAGAACACGAGAATCATCACAAACCGGATAGTCAATTTCTATACCATTTCAACAAAAATGAAGAAGCGCACGAGTACGCTTGTAATATATCTTCCGCTGCTGACAAATGAGTAAATAAAAATAACGCCGTGTACATATATATATATATATATATATATATAT
>MNPL01006020.1:0-11302 GCA_002081605.1 Tropilaelaps mercedesae
AAATCAGTGAGTTATTGTTGAGAATATTGACAAATATTCAGGGAACGAGTGCTGAACTGGCGTGACGACTGTTTTAGTCGCACGTACGTCAGAGAAGCCATTGTAATAGATAGGATAGTTGTCATCCGCTATGTTAATTGATAGGGGTGCCTGCAGTTAGATGTATGCATAAACGTGTGATTATAATTAGCCACAGATAAATTAATGGCTATTCATGATTGCTCTGGATTTGAAAGCTGAATTGCTATTGGTATATCGTGTGTGCACGCAAAAGTGAATATTCATTTGCGAGGCTCTAACGTTTAACTTGGACCGGGCCTCGTGCGGAAAATAATTACAAAAGGCCACTTAAAGTAAATTTCCGCTCTCAAAGTCTCTTGAGCTAGAAAGTCTGTTTGGAAAGAAGAGTTCATGAAACACATCTTTCTCTGTTGATGCTCCTTTCCAAGTTTGAATCGATATGTGCGGCCGAGCATCGACGACTATTTGAAATGTTTAATTATCATCCAATACTACCGATGAAATGACGAAGTTGCGATGCAACTAGATGGAGGCTATGGTTGAATATGACGCTTTCGTTGTTTTCATCTTTTGATGACCAGGTATAAGGCGGACACCTTCACGGACAGGTAATTTTTATTCATCACCTCAGTCACCTCATTTAGTACATCGTTACGTTATGATTTGACTAGGCAATGCATTTTTTATAGTATCTAGCGCTAAGAATATATCTCAACTAAATGTCCCGAGCTCCTGGCGTATACTAATCTAATAACTGAATATTATTCGCATAAGTTATTGCTGTTTAATGAAATAATATGTACAATAGTTAATTCTCGCCTTTAAAATACCCCTGTTATATGCTTGCCAAGAGACAGTCGTGTACACTTGGTTTACAAGGTTTATTTGATAAATCATTTTTCACCATCCCGGTCAGTCATACGAAATGTCGAAATTACACTTGCCTCCAATCTTACGTGGTGTGCATGGGCTTGACTTTAATCCAAAATGTGGCATGTTGATGTTGAGACTTATTTAAGGCCGCAAAAAATTTAAGAATAATAGAGCGTCGGCTTTCTGTACTCCTCCCTGCTCTCTGCTGCGGTTCCTCTGTGTACCCACCTTGTACTCCTCCAAAAGCAACTCGACCGCAGCAGGCAATACGGCAAGGTGTAAGGTATCCCGGTAGTCAGCACTGATGGCTGGCCGCCCTACTTTGGCCCATGCGAGGACTGCGGCTACAAACCTCGGGTTTCAACCAAGGCCGATGAGAAGCCTCTATTGGCTCCTCGGCTCCGCGGAATTGGCAGCACTTGGTGTTGTCCGCGGGGCTCCCTGCTGCCTGGGGTTCAGGTATAAGGTGGCGTCTGCCATTGACGAGCATGTCCAAAAAGCACGTGTTGTGTGTATATATTATGGTAATATTATCCTTTGACGCGGGTTCTGCACAATGACCGACAATAGTCGACTGATTTGTTAAGCAACACCGTAAGAACACTGTTTGCACCGATAGAGTAAGAAAAGCCCTTAAAAAAGAAAGCACTTGACGGACTAAACGTGCGGAAAATCCCATTTTCTAGTCTGCTCCCCACGCGGCATGAACGTCGTGTAACAATTGTGATATGAGTCAAATAGTAGAATAGCCTAACACGTAGATAAAAGATGTAGTTATGATAATACATTATACTATTATTAATATTATACGTACTATAGATTGAAAGATTCACACAATTATAGGTAGTTGCACAAATGTCGTCACAAAAGTTTGTTAAATAAACCTAATGAGAGGGTTCTATGGTGCTGAGCTCGGCCGATAAATAATACCATGCTGTAACCAGTCCCATGAACATATAATTAAGCTGCAGCGAACGCGAATTCCTCTGATCTGGTGGCCTGCACAGTTCATAGCCGATGGTGATTGTTCGCTTATAAGGGTTAACCATATACAAATCTCTATGAATGAAAAACATGTCTGGGAGTGTGCTCACGTTGACGCTTTTAAAAATCGGGTGGAACAAATGAAGATACGACTCCGAAGCGAAACTGTAAAGGAATTCGTACGGTGTATATTTTCAGCATAACAAAATTGGTCGTTTTGTATTTTTGTAGATGCGCATCTTACAGCATAGTTAGTATATTAATGTATAGAGGAAATTAATACTCGTACAGAATTAAATTTCAGATTACCACATCTAATAGCTCAGTTATTCCATACATGAAAATATGAAAGAGATAATTTTGATCTTAAATAAAAGTGAAAAATGGTATGACAAGTTGTATGCGTCATCATAATCATTTACATTGCATCTCATCAACCTTTTCTGAGACCAATAATGATAATGACAGCACTAATACCTTTAATAAGATCCGTATATAAACCGCAAATAAACTGCTGTATAATGCGTTTAAGATATCTTTTACTTATCTAATTGCTATTGCGCCAATAGTGCTGTGTATAAAAACGATCGGAATTCACAAAAAACGGAAGATGAACTAAACTGGATTTCTAAGCGCCGGGGTTACATATTTTGCTATGATACTTACCTTTCACTAAACTACTGTAAGAAAGGCTAGGCTTAATGTAAAGCTAGATGCCACAAATCGTATGAGTTTAAGCCAAAATGCTTTTTCGTAATGGAAACGACTATATCCCGTCCAAGTAATAAACTAGCTCTTTAAACCACTCGCGGTCAACCACGATTGCAGTTATGCCTTACGAACGAAATGAAATGAACGGTGTATTATTGGCCGCTTGGCTGTCGTTGTTACCCGCGCTCAAATTTGAAATCGCCTGAAACCACAAGAGTAGCGTCGGAAAAGATCACAAGCGCTTATACGAACGCTCCCGATCTTGGCACGGGTCGGCAGCAGACGCGGTTTATGTTGTTTTGATATGCTTAGCACACACGGCATGGCGTGGTTAGACGCCAGTAGCGAGGCCGAGTATCAACGTCGGTCTTCCTAAGCTTCTCTGAAGTGCGATTGAAAAAGTGAGTAAATCAAGTTTTTCTGCCTGAAGAGCTTTGTACTTATGGCGATTTTACGAAACAGACTACAATTTTATTGTATTTGGTGAGTGCAATCGTATCTTCAGGCGAATAACCTATAGCGAATTTTGTCCTCACGAGGCGATGGCGCCCGCTGCTATGTTTGCCGTTAGATCTCACGTCTGAATTCTGGCGGTTGGGAAATCATGGCCATAGGAAAAGCACGCATTTTTGAAGAATTTAACGGATTTCTGCTTTGTTTCAATGCAGAAATATTCCAATCAATTATTGAAGTATATTTATTTGCATGTGCATGCGCCTTTTTAAGAAATTTTACCGACTAACGCTTGAATCGCATGGTGTCTATGGTTAGCTTTCTAGGCCACCTCAAAGCACGTTATGACATTTAGATACAATAGGCATATAGATACGATAGATAGTCTGAGGCAAAAACTGTTAAAAGATACCGCATTGGAAATCTTAGGCACACCGTGGATTGATTGAAAAATCTGTTGCATCGTAAAGATTTCACCGTGATATTTTATTACTGCTACATACCCTACTGATCGTAAATAAGGTCAATTTTTAAGGGAATTTTGCGGTTCCATTGGGACATTATTACTTTCATTATCCATTAAATGAGTGTGAGTTAACACGTAATAGATGATCACGTCTATTTAACGATCAAATTGAGCTGCGGTTTAGAAAATGCGGTTGCTACACGTAAGGACGATAGGCACGCGGTTTTGAGTTGAGACACTCCGAAATGTTTCATAAACTTCCGAGTCGAAAAAATATTGTATTAGACTATTTTTCTGTTGGGTTCGCTTCGACTTGGTTGGGTTCGATATGCGGAATCGATATGTTATTCTATAAAGCCAGTTGGCTTTTCCGTGGGTGTTTTGGCAATGTTGTCGGAATTTGACGAGATTTAGTGTGGAGATAAAACCAGTCAATATATCTAATGTATAACGTGGTTTCATGCGTGAGTTTGATTAAGCCAAATTCATGGTCCCCATCGTGGTAATTAATACACAATTACTAGAATTGGTGGTTCCTGAGTAAATATTTCACAAAAACGAATACTTCCACAAATCCACTTGAATGATAAAGCAGTTATCGTTATAGTTTCCCCGGATGTGGAACCGTGTATTAACGTAATATATGTTGAATCCTTAACGCAGATTTGTTCTTATCATTACAGACTTGTCTTAAAATCAAGTGAAATGCTGTTCCATCGGAAAGCGGCAATTCCTATCTGGGAGCAGTTTATTGATTTACATAAAGCCGGCTATTCACCTGCTTCAGGGGCCATCAAATGGCTGTGAAATGTTGCTTTTAGGCCTTCAGTCCTTCATATCACAGCCACCTTTGATGAGCTTCAGAAGCGGGGTCTTCCATCGTTGGACACTTCCAGTATTCATCAATGTACCATACCGATGGAAAAAATAAAAATCTGCGGCGCATACTCTCGGGAGACTGTGACTATGTGATAAAAGGTACGCTGGCGTGTCTGTCACTCTGCTCAATCTAGAAGCTCATCAAACGAGAAACGGCGGCTACGGAGCTACACCGTTTGGTGCTCATAGCTGAGTGGGTGGCCACCCGCCTGACTGCCAAACCTAATAGGGACCATATCACAGCCTCTTGACGAGCCTGCGACGAGATAGATCGTCGAACGTGCAACTACTGAGTCCGAAGGCCATATTTTTTCTTGTAGTTCAGATATGTGCTATTAATAAAATGCAGTCTCACCTTATTAAGGAACGTGGTAGCAGGTCTGCTTTCGTAGGCGAAGCTTTTTTGGTGCATTCAATTGTTTAACGTTTGTTGTCAACAAATTTTTACGGATTGATAATCGGTGCTAGAACATTGTCATGCCATACGTCGACACAGGGACGGGTCTGCAAGTCAGTCTAGTGTATTTGTAAATTTTCTGATTCTATGTTTAAGGGCAGAGCAAATATTTGGCCTGTCGGTTCAACTGTGTCTATTTTCGTTAATGTTTAACTATCGTTATGATTACACCTCTGTAGACGAAATAATTCCGTTTATTTTGCAGCTTGCTGTGTATCAGTCGGGGACGATTACAGACGTACCACTGGATTTATACATTCAGCAGTATATCAGTGTAGGCAGCTTTCTTGTAGGCAGATATCTCAGTCTTAGTTTTGATTTACGTTTGCGTATGTCGTCAATTTGCCCGCAATATATTTGTTACTTCACTAGACAGCACGTTCCTTACTTCAGGCAATATAAGATCTCTCGATGACAAAGATGCAAAATAGCAAACTGGAATTACCACCTGCATTTTACCTACATCACTGGTGAGTAATCGTTGGTGGTAATGGCTTTTAATGAATTGATTTACGAGTTGCCATCAAAGCTGAGGACTCGTGGATTATAGCAGGCTTTCTTGATAGGCACAGACATATGAAGGTCACATTCTGTGTCAAGTATCTCGATATTACTCCCTGAAGGTCAACTAAAAATTTACACTTACATATTACATATTACAGAGTCTAACGTACGAGTGCTTGAAACAGGAAGTGTCAGTATACAACTCTTTAGCATTTGATAAATGTAGAATTCGAAGAGCATACTATAATATCCTACGGCAGTTGGGCTGTATTTGGATGCATACTTGTATGAAAAGGAGGTTTTACCAATCAGTTATGTGTTATCACAAACAACAATTATATTCCAATAAAATCTGTATAGGAGTGACCAGAAAACTAAAGATCAAAGGGACGTGCTTTTGCACTTCACCTTCGGCAATACGCTTGTAGCTTTTCTGTATAACAATAGGACGTCGTTATCCTTATTGTGCTGGAGAAATATGTATAAAAAATTTCTGCTGCATGATCTCTTAGGGCACATATCGTTCGAACCAAACAAACGTATATAAAGATTATTACACTTATTGAAAAATGTACGACAATAGCTGATATAATGTCATTTACTTATGCACATTAGTGACAGTTGCAGTGAGAATAAGAATGTACGAAGTAGTTCTATTCTAATACCTGCTGTACAAATAGTACAGTGATATTGGCTTCTCAAATACATCGCCGTTAATAAAATTAGTGAAGATCTATCAGTAATTCTATAATTCTTAGTAGTTTCTGTTGGATCAACGCGATAACCGTTGTTTAGTAAGGAACTGGCAAAACGGTTTTTAAAATCAAAAGCTACGCTAACAGGTATACTTTTCTGCGTGTGTTTGTCAACAGTCGATAAAAATGCAAGGCGATTCCTAAAATACTCAGCATTGTTTCAGGTATGCTAAATGCCGAACCCCTAATTACCTCTCTCTTTATGCCTCTTTTTATGCTTTTAAGGGCTTTGTAAACTGAGCAGAGTTACCTGCTCAGTTTACAAAAGCATTTCTAACACACTTTTAAATTGATACCAGATGTAATCGTTGTTGAAGGCCCAAGACGCGGGGAAAAATTGATGCTGGTTTCAGTGTACTATGTAGTAACCATGCTGTAGTTTTTTTTAGGGCTGATCATCAGCCAACATTTAACGTCCACGGTAGCACTTTCTGCATTACAGAAACCGATAGAGGAAATCCTGTCGAAGTCTTTTGCCGCATTGATGATCAAGAATGCAGATTGCTGCCACACAGGTTCTATATTGCCGGTCATCAAAGGCTTCCAACGCAAAAGGCACTACCAGGAAAAGTTAGCTCACGCGAGATATTAGATGTTATGGCTTAGTTGCGCACCCGTGATCAAAGGCGACGAAATCATTCAAGTAGATCAAATAGGGTTTGTATCCATACACAAAAGTAATTATATTCAAGAAAGGGTTCTTCGGTTTACCCGTGCTCAGCTGGAACAAATTTAACATTAATTAGGTATACAAGCATCTTAAGTAAAAGAACTTGCTTTAACTGGCGTATTTGCTTCTGTGCATCATATGTTCTTATAATGAATTAAAATAAAGCCGCATCCGGTATGTGACCGCAAGACAGAGTGCCTTACAGAGTATGACTGTTCTCAGTAAAGAGGGCAATAGTATGCATTAACCTGTTTTTGCGTTTTATGTCGCATCCCTATTGCAAGGGATGCAAATCCTATCAAATTCTAGCTATCGTTGGCTAACTCTAAGCAAATAAAACTGAAAACGAAAGCCTTTGCGTTTAGGGCTGACCATCAGTCCTAAACGGGAATGCACCAAGCCACCGAGCTCGACTAAAAACAAAAGCCTATACCATATATACCCGACCGATTTCACTCACTGCAATACATTAATTCATTTAGTTGGCAATTTGATATTTAAGCAGCCTAGCATAAACTTCACTACTACGAAGAGCACTCTTAGGATTAACTATTCGTGTACTGCTGCAATAAAAGTATTGATTAACACTCAAAAAATGCGTATTAGTGATGAATCTGATCAAAACGATAAGCTTAATCTCCAAACATTGGTAAGTGTCAGATTATCAGAACATGAATATAAACATAGTGATGCTCAGTAACAGTTGATCAACGCATTGCCCCGATCTTTATGGCTATATCTGTTAAAAAGCATTGCCTTAATGCTTATTTGTTACAAGGCGTCGTATATATATACAGCCTGATAGCTCGTGGTACAATAGCGCTGCGCACTTACACAATGATTGTACCCAAAGTAATAACAACGGACGATTTTGTAGTCAATTCCCTGTTACATTCGGCTGATAAGCAAAAGCCGGGTAGGAACGCCACAATAAGACTAAACACGTTAATTTTGTTAGTATACGCAGGTGCGCGCTACTTTCTTCAACTTTTATTTCTTCCCGTTTAAGAACGCATGAAGGCATGCACAGATTTTCGGAGACAGGAAAGGTGCTTCTTAATGCAATTCCGACGGGATTGTCGTAGCGTAGCAACTTGTCTAATGGCTTCGGAAGTTCGATCCAGCCGCGGAAAATCACTTGGTGATCCGTGGTTAAATTTGCATGGAATTGAGTTAAACGTAATTTGCCTCGAAGGACGGTCGCCGGGTGTTCGACGCAAGAATAAACATTTGCTTCGATTGGATTCGCATTAAAATTATACCAAAACATATAGAACTGTTAGCCTTTGGAAGGTTAGTACACGTGGCAATAGGCTCCGTTAACATTTTCTTACAAAAACATTGGCATGGTCCAAATACCATTTTAGCAGTTCAAAGCATGTAGGCGGCTTAAAGATTGTTTTGTGGCCGGACCTAATTTGTGATTTCAGTGAAAACGTTCGTCAATGAAAGCCACTAAAGCGGTAAACGAACAAGTTGGCGGTGGATGCTGTGTTTTTTTAATAAATTCGATGGCTAGCATAAATGTTATAGACATTATGGGCATAATATTGAGTGTTATAGAAAACTTTTGCCCAATCTAGTTTTGAGACATGCGCCATATACACAACTGTACGTAATTGTGTTTCTTGAGTGTATTAGTTGCCCGAATCCACGACTTGCCGCCATAAACTAAATTTATAGTCCCAAAGTCCACACGTGTTGGACTTATTTGCCTGAAAAAATATTCCAAACATCGTAAATGATGTTAAGTCTTCTTGATTCTCCTCAATGTTATAGAATTAAGATTGATGAGATTAAACCGATTACTCCTAAAGTTCAATCACATATGCAAGCTCCGATGAATAAATAAAACAGCGCACCGTCGTAAACTAAGGTCCATGTGCTCCGGAAGATGTTCGATTCAGTGGACGCCGTGCTTGCGTTAAAAATCGGATTCGCCCAGTCTCGCCTTTTCCGTCACGAGAAAAGGTTAAGTCAATACGGAATAGCTTGAACTTACCTTAATTAGCGTCGACTATGGATGAACAACGCTGTATGGTAGGAAGTTCATGAATTGCGTCAACTGTTTGAGGGTGACCTGTTCCTGATCAGTCGGCTATCAATGGCCAACAAAAGCGCAATATGAAGCGCACCGTGGAACATTGCGTAGTATGGGGATGCAGAGAACATTGCATTTGTGCATAAGGTTATTAGGACAAAATGGACGTTGCAGCGATTCAAAAAACAGGCTTGTACTTAATTTTACAAATCTTATGTCAAAATCAAATAAAGTGAAAACAAGAAAAAACCCTAGCTATTTCTGCAAATCGATTCAATAGAGGTGCTTCATCGTATTTACGTTTCACACGAACAGCCCGTACTCTCAAGCGCATGTTGAAAGTAATTCTAGAAGCTGTCACTTTTTATGTCTTCGTCTCCAACAAGCAAATGAATGGTTAAACTTGGATGGTACTGTGGGAAAGCAATAGTTCGGGAGAGAGCGTTGCTCAGAGGTAACGGTGTTCTGGTCCTCTCTGCCCACGGATTCTGCTCCTTCTTTCGTTCTATTCGTGCGTCAGCCACGGGGCCGCGGTTATGTAGAAACGAGACAGTGTCACGACAGGGCTAATCGTACTGGCGAGAGTTTCGTTTTTTCCACCAGCGACGCAATTCGCGTGGTTTAAGAAAAAAGAGCAATTAAATCAAGGGCAAGGAGTATTGTGATTGGCATGGTGATTCGTGTTGACTCTTTTACGCCTGTCCGTTTCGCCGTTTTTCTTTTTATTGAGGGCAATGGCACCAGTCAAGCATTTGATAACTCGTCGGTGATGACGACAACAACAATAATGCCGACAACGAAGGAACGGGAGACGCTACGGTCGCCACGACCTCGTACCACCCGAGAAGTGGTACGCAGTCGTAGTAACGACTGTGGTTGCAGCCACTGCAGCTTCTACTGATGCCGAAGAGGAAGATGCAAACGGAAATTGTACCGGAAATGGCTGGAGTGAATGGACTGCCCCAATGTTCCGGCCTCCGAAAGAGGCCTGGAAGCGGCTTGTCAGAGTCGTGCGGGGCCTCTAGCTCGGTTGGCCGGGGCCTCAGTCTTAGTGGTGATGCCGGTGGCAGTTTATTTTTTTAAATTTGGGTTATTTTATTTTACTACCAAATTGGTGTGGATTTGGGGTAGTCGTATAAAATTGCCGCAAACAATGTCGCCGGTGTGGTCGTCACTACAGTTGTAAATATTTTCACAAGGAGACGAAAACAAAGAGCAGGCAATCGGGTCATAGGCAGTAGCAGTGTCTCAACCATCAGGTCGAGAAAGCAAATTATTCCCATATACATGGTATGGTACATTGTCTTTGTTGAACCGATCGAGTAAGACGATATAGCAGTTGAACTTCTAATCGCTATCTACAAATTTTAGTTGCGTTTTGCATTCTTGCATTATCGTCAAGACTGCATGTTTTTGGTGCCCAAGGAAATAGATGCCCAGCATTTGTCAAAGATGAACAGATCAAAAAAGCTAAATTAATTCTATAACATCCTAATTAAAATGGGCGATATTAAAGGATAATTGGCTGAAGTTTTATTTAACATTTATTTAGTTCAGCCAAAAACAGCTGTGGTACGAGCTATAGAATATTAATGGCACAACTGACAGTTCCACCTTGTGCTGCTTAGATGCTACACGAATGATTTACTATTTACGAATAATTACTATTCTTTGCCGGACCCATCAAATTATTTCATACAAATTGTATATATTGTGCAAACATGTTAAATGCTACAATCAGCCCCTTTAAAATTTTTTTTTAATATATTGTATTCTATTATATAGCCGATTAGTACCGAGCATTGGCTGATGGAATCTTGATGTGGTTTGATAGTTCATTGTTCAATGTTGAGAGGTATTTCGATACATAAAACATTCAAGATATTCAAAAAAGGCTAAAGTAAACACGTTAAGTGTTTCCGGAGGAGCATATAGCTAACATCCAAAGCCATTTTATTCCATTGTGGTTTCAGCATATTCTGCGAGAACATTTTTTTGAATTCCAATTTATAAAAACAAGGTTGCTCAAGTCTACTCATGGTGGGCTAAGTTTAACCACCCTACAGAACCGCGGACATATCTTGCAAACTTAATACAGGCAGCAGAAATAACTTTTATAGAAATAGAAAGCAGAAAAAAGAGATACATATAGTTTGTTCTAAATACATAGTTGTGGAGATCCTATTTAACTTGCCTTCATCTGGAACTGCAAACATTTACGATGGGGAGCACGTAGACAAATGGCCTATATATATTCGTTTCCGAAGTGGCTACGAGATAACTAAGTTTTATGGAAGGATACTCTCACGTAAAAAGCCTCTACACGTAAAAAGATCTTCCTAAATAAATCCCGATTATTCTGCACACTCCCTGTACTTTCTGGTATTATAGGGACATTTTCACGGAGCTGCAAATTGCCTAACACTACTGGTTTATGTTTCCCGTATAATTCCAATATATATATATATATATATATATATATATATAT